>AYEL01042500.1:0-11696 GCA_000484575.1 Olivierus martensii
GCAAGTTTAATCACATGTCAAGGGGGGGCAAATTCTAATGAATGAATGATCAGAAATCGAAAAAGAAAGTTAATAGTACTAACTGGACCACGTGGCACGCAATGCTGCTGAAACATTGCGTCGAGCACGTGGACTCGAGGTACAATTTTTACCTATTTTAAATCAATATATATATTTATTATTAATTATTTTTTTGAGTTTCAGCTCTTTGTATGTCTTAGGATACCACTTAGGTATATCATCAAAATCATGAGTTAAATTAATTAAAAACACAGTGGCGGGTGTATAATGATTAATCTATTAATTTTATTTGAACTACCAATCACAATCGAATATGTAATGCCGGTGTTTAACTATAGTATATTTGAATAAATATTGAATTTACCAACTTGAAAAAAACACCTCTGAAATATCACTTGAAATCCTGCTTGAAATACACCTCCAAATTCGTGTAGGAGAATCATAAAATGTTGTCTGTTATTACGTTACAGCGCCCTCTGCATAATTTGTCTTTTTCGAGGAACTATAATTTAAATTTAATTTTTATAAATTATTAATAACAAATAATATTGGCTGATACATACATCCGATAATTAGACCTTTCTAACGATACCTTAGTTATAAAAATCGATACAGTGGTTCGTCCAAAAAAGGGACATCAGCCAACCACATTTGACTAATAATATATATGATGATATGGATAGTCCTCGACTTTTATGACAATTCACACTTACGATGGCCAAAAATTATTATTAAAAATTCTCTATTTCAACTTTTATACATATATATATATTGCAGTGTCACCATTAGGCTATTGTGTATTGATGGAAGGCAAGCAAAGTTTTTCAACATTATGCCATAGCAGCTAGTCTGATTCACACTTCTAACTTATCACAACTTTTGGTGCATTAGTTGCTGATCAGCAGTGAAAGTGTTCATATCTCTCATCAAATTTTTGTATCTTGTCATAATCCTACCATGTCCAGTCAGAGAAATAATACTACTGATGAAAAAATTTCTTAATTTTGTATTTACGTATTTAATTGTATATGTTTAATAAATAATTTATAAATGTTTATATAAATTTATACATTTTTAACCATTTTAAGTTAAATAGAAACCTAATTTATGAAAATATTACAAATAGAAATCAAACAAATCAGGAATTAAAAAAAATCCTTGATTTATGATAAAGACATTGGAATGGAACCCCTTGTAAATCGAAAATTACCTGTATTGTGTTTTGTAATATATTTTACAATTATATCAATTAGAAGTTTCTTATTTCACAGATTTGAACAAAAAGTTCCAATTATAAAAAGAGATTTCTTTTGTGTAATTGCCACCATATTGAAATACTGCTGTAATAGCATACTAACTGTAATTTCACATAGCAGAATGTTCTACAATCAATATTATCATATTGTTTAAAATTATTGAAGAGTTTTTGAAATTTTGTGAAATTTGAACATGAAATTTTAAAAAATTCATTGATTTACATATATGCATATGTAAGTACGAATGTTCATGACTAAAGGAGCACATATATGTAAGATTTAATAATTAAAATTCAATGTATTTGCTTTTACAAAATTTATAATTACAAGTACTCTACACTATTTATTCAGAAGCATTTTCAGCTACCCACATAACCTGTTTCACTTAATTCGCCATGGTGAATACGGCCATAATTCTCAGACCAAGATCACTTCTATTTTTGTATTTGCCACAACAAATTTTGTGAATTAATCTTCAACTGTCAGGGGTTATTTAACTCGCTTCTATCGGGGAGGGGTTAAATAACGTTTCGCAGTTGGAGATTAATTCACGAAATTTGTTGTGGCGAGTACAAAAAATAGGAGTGATCTTGGTCTGAGAATTAATTCGCTATGGTGAATATGGCCATTAATGTACTTTAATTGATGCAGTTGTATTAAAAATGTTTATAATTTATATTATTACTTTGATTTTATAGTAAGAAAAAATTATTAATATTCCAATTTTTAATTTATCCTGTAAAGTCAAACTCTGATTTAAGTATTGTAAATTAGTTTGCATTTTTTTAATCATATTTACCCTATATTTCTGATAATTAATGTTTATAAAGTTTTATGCTTTTGGTGAACATTTTATGAATTAGTTTTCCATATTTTGGTATTTAATTTGCATATGAAAAGATTAATTTAAAACATAATTATATTCAAATACCATTATATTCAATGGTATTTGAACATAAAAAATTCCTTAATCATTGCAATATTGTGGTTATAAAAATTAAAAGTATAGTGTTCCAGATCAAGTAATTATTTATAACTATATTTTCCTTGAAAGATAAGGAAAAGTATAAATCTAGTTCTTGATATTTTCTCAGAATTTCCAAGCAAATGAAAAGTATAATTTAGTGTGGCATAAATATAATAATCTGATTATGATATGTATTAGATTTTCCTATTCATTTTTCGATATTTTCCCTCCTGAACCAAATTCTGATATATCTACACAGAAATCTGTAAGAGTAGATTTTATTTCATCATATATACTAATGGATATTATCTGAATATATTGAAATGCTTATCCATGTTCTTTTTAAAAAAATATATATATATATAATTTCAGAAAAGAAGACTACAAAGGCTAAAGAAAAAGAAAGCAATTGGTGTCCATTTTTATAAAGAAGTCAATGTAAAGAATAAAAACAGGAGGAAGAAAAAAAGTGTTTTATAAGATATATATAATGTACATAACAATTATTAAATAAAATATCTAATTTTATTGAAAATTTATTCTTAATATATATAACAATTGCATTTTTATACACAAAAGCAATTTTTTTTATTTACACTGTTGAATATTTACTGGAATATGATTGTTTGATATTAAAGCATGTTTAGTTAAAAATAAATGTCATCTCATCATCTAATGTTTTAACAGTTCTATCCAGTTATGCCAATTTAGACATAATTGGATAGAACTGTAAAAACCAAACAACTTCTGTTTTGAAAGTCTTTTAATATCAACTATGGATTGTGAGATAGCTTTTTTTTTTTTTTGTATGATATCACATGTACTGTTTATTGGGCTATTCAAGCAATAAGAAGAAGAACTGACAGAGCGTCTGTGTACATTGCGGAACATTACTGAAGCGGCAAAGAGCAGTATTATGTAGATTTAAGGTCAATTCCGGGTATTCGATGGTAGTACTTGAACCGCAGGTGCGACAAGTCTTTCGTCGTCACAGTTCATCATGGAGCCAATACTCAAGAATAAAGATTTCCAACTTGTTTCAGCCTTTTATGAGCACCATGGCTGTATATAGATGCCCTCTATCAGATTCGTCGTCTTATTGCTGGACTTGCCCATTTGAGGGATCATGTGGCAGCATCTTACACAATTAAATCTTATGGGGAATCGTGCTTTGGATAACAATGGTTTTGGTTAATGACAGTAATCTGTTCCAGGATTACCGTCACCAAGGCACCACTGTATATAACAATTATTAAATGAAATATCTAATTTTATTGAAATTTTATTTTTAATATATATAACATTTGCATTTTTATACACAAAAGCAATTTTTTTTATTTACACTATTGAATATTTACTGGAATATGATTATTTGACATTAAAGCATATTTAGCTAAAAATAAATCTGTCATCTCATCTTCCAATGTTTTTATAGCTCTCCAATAAATTTTTCCAACTTCTGTTGGTGTTCCTTCTTTATGTGTCAATTCAAGATCAAGATAATTCAACCAGAGTTCTAGAAAAAACATTATTAGTTAAGAAATGTTTTAAAAATAATAATGCAGACATGTTTACAATATTTTAAGTTTTTTCTTTCTCAGTATAACCTTGCATATTAATTGGGGGCTGAATTTTCATAATTGATTATTCCTTTGTTTAAATCAGAATTGGTTGGCAAATTTCATGTATAATGAACTAGCAAAATGTAATTAATATTTCTCACAAATATTGCAAACATACCTATAAATTCTTATTTTAAATAAGAACAACTTAAACTTATTATTGAAATTACAGTAATTTTTCATTTATAATACTCCATTTGCTTTATTTTGCTAGAATATTTAAGGAATCCATTTAATATGTTTTAGTACAGATAAGATAAATATATAAAAATATCTGTGCCAAATCAGATGTTCCTAGAATGTCTAATCTCATCAGTGAAATAGTCTTTTTTTTTTTTTAACTGATCTAAATATTTAGATTATATCCCTTCATAAAAAAATTCAGCATTAAACTGATTTGTTATCATTTCCTTAAAAACAGCCTTTCACTTTCCATATTTATGCTAATATTTTTCTTTTCGATTGTTAATTTATAATAATTACTGAATATTATAAATCCTTATTCAATTATCTCTATCAAATTAATTGACCAATAGCAAAACAAAATTCCCTTTATATTTGAACTGGTCTTGTTTATTTTTAAATATACCATATTACTTCGAATTTAAGCCACACTTTTTATTCGGATTTTTAAGACATAAAATTTGGGTGAGGCTTAAATTCAAAGCGAATATTTTAACATCTTATTTCTCCCGAGCTTTGGGCTTTTGCTTTACGCTCTCTACGCTTCTCGCGTAAAGCAAAAGCCCACTCTATGTATGTGCATAGTATTACGATCATTGATTACAATTTATTCAATAGCTTATTATGTATATTAGTAGCTGATTAAATAAATAAAAATGTATCTTATTTTTCAATACATTTTTATTTTTCCAATTTTAAAATCCTATTGCGGCTTAAATTTGAAGTAATATGATATCTGATTGCAATGCAAAAAACTACAAGTTTCTAACATTTTGCATAATATTTTTTAACAATGATGTTATACTTTTCACTCAGGAAGAGTACCAAGTGGAGGCAAAACAAGCACTTCCATAGATTGTGGAGGGTGGGAATCGGTAGGCTGAGCCCAGACCCCTTGATAAATAATGCATTTACAAGAGGAAGAACTGAGAATCAATGTGGGTCCTTCAGAGTGAAAAGATGAAATGTTTCTATGTGGTACGAAGCAATTTCCACCATTTTGGTATTCTCTTTCTTCAAATTGTATAAAACCAATATTTATAAGGTCTTATACTCAAAATATAGAAAAATATAATGAAATGGTTCATGATTTTCATATTCCAATTAGGAATGAACAATAAATTTCAAATATTGAACATTTTAATAATAAAGACTATAAATTTAATAATAGAAAATTTATTAATCTTACCTATAGATGAAGAGCCAAATTCAAAAATACCATCTTCATATATATTTCTCAGTCTTTTTATTAATGGATTCTTATGCTTAAATAAAGTAATTTTCATTAGTTAAGAAAACTCTATTATTATAGATGGTTTATAAATGTATAACTTAAATATGAAAAATTATATTATTTAGATCCTATGTAGAAGTAAAATTTATTATAAAACATTTTTATGTAGTTGATGTTAATGATTGTTTATAATTATCTATTGATATGTATTAAAATTGAAAATGTCATATTTGTTATCCTCTGCATACCACAACTCATATAAAGATATTCCTTGATTTATATATAATTGTATCGTTAGAAGAATTATATAATTTGAAATAATTTATTATATCCTATCATTCCAAAAACTTATTTCCATATAATTTTTTTTGTTAAATAATTTGCAATACAAATGCTCCTCGAGTTATAAACAAAACTTAATTCATAAGTTTGTAAGTTTGACACTGTTGCTATTTTGCCTCCAAAAATACTAAAATAATTTTATATACTGTATTTTGTACATTCATAACTCGAAGCACACTTTATTTTATTATAAATATTAGAACAACAATGAATATTCATCATTTTTTTTAATATTTAAATAAAATTTTATAAATCATTTATAAAATAAAAAATATAGAACAACTCAGATTTTCAAAATTGCTTATAATTTCTGTTTATACAATTACAGATTCTAAAAACAAAAAATTAGGTTTTATATAATAAAATATATATTACACACAAAATTTTCTTGTGAGATAACTATATATTAATAGTATAACTTTCATTAAGAATCTATAGAATAAGGCTGGATGAACTAATTCTTTGTTTCAACTCATTAAATGTAATTTTAATTACAGCACAATCATAGATCAATCATTTTGTACAAATTTCTAATTCTGTATGCCATATATTGATTAGTCTTCAATGAAAGGGAGTAGAATTAACTTACATCATAAGAGGCAACTATAAGGTATCCTTTTTTTCCTGCTAGTTGCTTGATACATTTCTCTTGGCAAGATATATTCCCTTTCTTCTTGTGTTTTATTACATTCTTTTAAGAGTTAAACATTTGACTATTTTTTCAATCTCTTTCAATAAATGTAATATAGTTTATCACCAAAGTGTTAATATATGTTACCTATTTAATTCTGTCTACTTGTAGGGGTTATATTTCAATTAATTTATTCTTAATAAGCAAATCTTATTTTTTTCCCTTCAGATTAAAATATGTTTTTAACTTTAAGCACATTTTATTAAAAGTCCTATAATTTTTTAATGATAAACAGATTTTATTTAAAAACTCAATAAATTTTAATTTAAAAAATTGATTATAGTTAGTAAAGTATTTTGAAAAATCTGCCTGTAAATAAGTGACAATATTCTGAACTTCAACTACATTTTAAATTCATGATTAATTTAGTACAATATAAATCATCAAAGAAAGTAAAAATAACCATAAATTTATATATATTGGTATTGTCAAAAATATCTTTATACACTACAGTTTCCTTTAAATAAAAAACAAAAAACATTAAATATTATGGATAATTTTCAAAAGGAACAATTTTGCTAAGGTTAAGGTATTAATATAGCACAAAATATACTTACAAAACTATATTCTATTTCAATCATTATTTTATAAAATTCTACAGAAAGTGGTTTCATATTGTTCAGTCTAAATAAAAACATTTCAAATAGTAATTAGTTTAAAACTGTTAATTGTTTTTAAAAGTAAATTTTATAATTAACTTAAATGTTTTTTATTTTCTAAATCAACTTTAATAAGTTTATATCAATCTTATAAAACTTTTAATCAAACAGAAATATAAATTTTACTGTTATATTGAAGGCATTACAATTCATTCCATAATGGATAAACAACTCATTAAGAATTTATTCCAAATATAGAATTGTTCATCATTCTTGTCAAATCAATATTTGATTAAAAGCTAGACTTCAAAAATTGATCCAAAAATTCCAAATGGATGTAAATGGAATCATATCTTTCATTAATCATTCTTGTCAAATCAATATTTGATTAAAAGCTAGAAGACTTCAAAAATTGATCCAAAAATTCCAAATGGATGTAAATGGAATCATATCTTTCATGATGATAAAATAATAATTGACATATTTTAAATAAAATAAGTCAATTAAGATTTAAAATTTTGCAATAATTATTGAAAAATATTCATGAGTAGAGAAGCAGATTGAAGCCAGAATGAACAGAGCACAAGAGAATATCACCACTGGAATTAATAAAAATTAACTTGAATGTCTTTTCTTCACAGCATTTAATAAATTAATTTTTTTATTGACTGAATAACA
The DNA here is from genome assembly GCA_000484575.1 of Olivierus martensii. Taxonomy (NCBI): domain Eukaryota; kingdom Metazoa; phylum Arthropoda; class Arachnida; order Scorpiones; family Buthidae; genus Olivierus; species Olivierus martensii. The sequence continues at coordinate 7,594 of AYEL01042500.1, forward strand.
AATTTGAGATACTTTTTCTAAAAGAATTAATATAAATCAAACCTCTTTACATATCATAAAATTTTTCCCCCACTGAAGTTTAAGATATTGCTTATAAGCATTCAAATAAAATATTTTATTTAAATCCCTGATTAAAATAAAATGATTGACATTAATTTCAACTAGAAGCATGAATAAATTCTATATTTCAAAAGAAATAGTATTGAGATAAATGAAGAATAATTTTTAATGGTTATTCACAAATTAATTATCATCTAAATAATGATTTCTAATTATAAATGATTATAATTAGAATTGATTGATATATTATACTTCAAGTTTATTGTTCAACTCTTAAGCAAATATTATTGAATTTTTCTGTATTTACATAAGCTTAATACTTCAAGTTTATTGTTCAACTCTTAAGCAAATATTATTGAATTTTTCTGTATTTACATTTTGCTCTAATAGAATATGGTTTTCATTGTAGCTACACAGATATGGTTTATTTTGTTATAACCTATCTAGATCAAGGTTAAAAAATTACAAAAGCAAATATAATATTAAAAATTTTAAATACACTAAAAATAATTAATTCTTTACCTTTTGTATAATTTGCGACAACTTTTTAAACCCTCATTTTTTGCAGAAAATTGCAAATATAAGCATTTTAAAGGCACACATACTTCAGCACACATAACAATGCCATGCTAAATGAAAAATTTTTTTATCAAATAGAATTATCAGATTAATAGATTTTACAATCTTTAGACTGTATCTATTTCTATTTACCTCGAAAAGGTCTTTTAATTTGGAAGTGTTTGATGATGAAAGCCATTCCACTGCCAGAATCCAAAGAGGTAGAGATTCCTTATTAAATTTATTAAAACATAATTTAAATCCTAAATTAATACTTGTAAACATAATTCTATTTATATTGGTTATTAATAGTAGTTTAAGTTCAAATGTTTAAAAAATTAATTATAAATACATTAGAATTATTTTTTTAATAATAATGAAGTAAATACCTTTTCTGGAACATCAGAAATTGATTCATTGAATGTTGATATTATTAACTTTGTAGAAGATTCATTTTCAATATGTAACTGAAGACGAAGTAACCAGTGAGAAACATTCTTAGGCCACTTCTGAACTAATTCAGAAGCAAGAGACAAACTATCTGCAGTTTTACAGCATGAATTTAATAGCCTTATCTAAAATAGAAAATTGTATTCAATACTTTAAATTTCAATACAATACTATAATAATATGGTATTTGGAAATTAGGTTATGGTATTCTAATTGTCTTTTTATAAAGCTGATGATGACTTCTTAAAGTCGAAAGTACTTCTGTAATAAAATCATTTTTTCTACTTTGAATAAGGCTTATTTATAGATATACTAGTTATATAAGTGGAAGTTTATATAAGCACTGGAAATTAGGTTATAGAAATGTATCATTTCAGTCCTTCAGATATTTTCAAATCATTCATATATTATATATTAATTTATAGAATGTCTAAAAAAGAATTCTAGAATTTAATATAAATATTTTATAATATAATAATTTAATACAATACATTTTTTGTTTATATAGATATGCATCCTTTCCCTTTTGAATAATAATTAGTACAATTCAATATGTATACAAGTAGTCCTTGACTTACGATGATTCGCACTTACAAGGGCCAGAAATTATTACTAAAAATGTTCTAATTCAACTTTGACGTTTGCCACATTGCTTTTGTATATGCATCACAGATTTGCCAATAGTCAGCAAGCAAAGATCACAGATTTGCCATTAGTCAGTATTACTGTATTTCATCCTAAATCTGTCATGTTCAGTAAAAGAAATATTCTAATGGAAATTCCAACACAAAAAAGAAGGCGAGGAAAGCTTTGTTTAACCATTTTAATTTATGAAAATATTAAAACAGAAATCAAACAAATCAAGAATTAAAAAAATCCTCGACTTATGACAGAGACATTGGAATGGAACCCTGTTATAAGTTGTGTCTTACGATGGAGACATTGGATCGGAACCCCTTCGTAAGTCGAGGACTACTTGTATTAGTTACACCATAGCAATCATCAAAACAATACTCCACCTCATTCCACATCCTAAATAAGTATATCCATTATGGATTGCAGCAATAATTTTGTTAGAAGTTTTAGTGTGCAAACTGCTTAGTAGGAAACAGTGTAAGGAGAATGGCACTAGATAGCCGTAAAAACATAAAAAACACATTTTATTGGAACATTTTTGGCCAAATTATACAGCATCTTTAGCAATACATTAAATAAAATGAACAGAATTATAAGCTCTAGAATGCAATGTTCTAAGAATGACAAATTTGAAAATTAAAAATTCAATTTAAATTCAAAAAATTAATAAGGTTTTTTTTTAACAAACTTTTGATTAAGAACATAACTTGTATCAAGAGAAAGCATGAAAATTACATGAGCTATAAAAACTTTTTATTGATGTTTTAAAATCAAAGGAGCAAAATTAAAAACTACATATAATATTGATATATGACCACATAAAATTTTTTCAGGAAAGGATCTGTACAATATTTACAATATTACAATAATTTTGTTAATTCATTATTTCAAATGGATAAGAGTTCCATCTTTTACTTATTTTTAACCACTATCTGTAAGGAATTATTTGCTTTGTTTGGGCATCACAAAGGCAACACAAATCATAAGTATATTATTTATTCTTTTGAAAAATGTGACATCTTTTGAAAAAGAGAGAGTTGTAATATATCTAAAAGAAACATCATCATTTATTAATTTTTTAGCAAAATTTTCTCAATAATGTAATCAAACATGATTATGACATTTTCAAACTTTTTGAAATGTCATAATCAATAATCATTTGCAGATTTTTGCCATTCTAAATTCTATAATAATGGCAATTAACACTGCTACATATGAATTTTAATTTCATCAGTGAAAAAATTTTCTTAAGATAATTTTTGTCTACATTATTGTTACATCTTTGTGATAAAATTCATTATACCATTTTCAATTCTTAGCATTTGTGGACTACCTTACTAAATATTTAAAACCTTAGTTTTTTGAAATAAGCTATATACAGGCCATCCCTGAGTTACATAGGTGGATTATTCCAAAAAGCACTACATATGTCAAAGCATATATTATTTAGTATTACTGTGTCACAGTAATGTGTGAGGCCCGGAGGTCCCCACAAATGTAATACTAAAAATAGTTATATTTAAAGAATAAGCACATAACATGGTAAAGCAGTCGTTTACCATATTAAGGGATCAGATTCAATTCTGAGTCCCACAAATCTAGTTTTTCTGGAGGGGTCCCAGGTTTGGATCTGGTCGTTACCTAAAAATAATCCTATGTAAGTCAGGATTGCCTGTATTACAAACACTGAATAAATTCAAGAAATAACTTTCAAAAGTACATTTTTATTATATTATACTGTTCCATTAAAATATGAGAATGTAAATATTCTTTAATATTTTTAATATTTTGATAACTATATTTAAATCTGATTTGGAAATTGTAATGATCTCATAACTAAAACAGAGTCTAGTTTGGTTATAAATAAAACTGTATTTGTTATAAACATGAGCTGTAATCAGACATAGTCATTTGCATTGTTATGTAGAATATTAGCTATAAATTTAACTGATTCTATATTAAATGAATTTTTGTATTTAATAAAATATTTTTATTTAAAGATACAGCAAAATTCAAAATCACAAAGCATTTATTAATCATTTTAATAATAAATATCAAGCAAAAACACATGAAACTATACTATTTTTATGTAGATTAAACTATACAAGAATTCTGAAAATATCCAAGATATTCTTATTATGCTTAGCCACTGTTATTGTTTAATTTTCTAAAAATTCATGAGAAATTTTAAGATAATTGGTTATATTTCATTTATAATTAATGAACTTTTTATTTTATAAAATTTCAAATAATCTGCAATTAATTACTGAAGTTTCTAAAAACATCATTCTGCAATAGCATATCAAAATCACATACTCAACTGTTTTGAAAGTATTATATTATTTTATGATAATATTTTAATGGAGACATTATTATTTAAAATAATATAAAATTTATAA
>AYEL01042501.1:0-14031 GCA_000484575.1 Olivierus martensii
AACAAAACTTATTTAATTCAACTCAAATCTCAACAATCCAATTATTCACAAGAAATATAATTTTAAATACTAACTAATTCTAGTACCTCCACCACCGATACAAACTTCAAGCAAATTGTAGACCTTTACAAGAATTCCAATGTCACTCAACCAATTTCACTTTAGAACCAACACCTCACTGTATCGTTGGTTGCTTCCCTTTTTATACCGGGTGACTTACAACTCGTACCTCATTCATTTGCATAAGTTCACATAACACTATCAAATTTATTAGCTTACAGAGTATTCAATTCATGTCATCATCTTTACAATTTAATTACATGCAGAACAAAACATCGATACAAGATCATTCTTATATTTTTATATTGGATCAGTGGTAAAAACTTATTTAGATTAGATGATGATGTCATTATCCGAAAAAGCTCATCTGGAAGACGGATGTCCATCCATAGCATGTGATTGCAAAGTATTGAGATGGAGAATGTGGAAGTAAGTCAACTCTTAAACTAAAATATAATATGTTAGATAATAATGAAAATAACAATAAATAATAAAAGAGCATAACAAAATAATAAGCAGAATAGGTCAGAGTTCACCTCTTCACAACTAGAGTTGATGAATTAAACTTATATAAAAATTATGTTCTTAACTCAAGAATCATCTGTACACAAGCTATCATATAACATAACATTACATAGTTTTTTTAACTAAAAAACAATTGATATCTTCATTTTTTTATAAAAGCCTATTTATGTATTATATTATTTTGTATAAGTCAAGATAATTAAAATTTAAAATAAGCATATGTTTTCATTGACTTCTAAGTGTGTTGTGTGTATATGCAAATATATGATAAATTATGTCAAAATAAATAATTAACAACTAAAGCATTATATCACATTTCTGATACAAATAGTATAATATAAATTGTTCATATTAATAGAATCTTATTTAAACAGATACATAATAGATAAAACTATTACTCTGAGAGTAATTATAAGATTAATGGCATTGCCACTGTATATATATTATGCTATTTTATTAGAAAAAGTATTCAAACAAATCAAGCACAAAGATCTAAAAAGATTGCTAAAATTCTGAAGTTAGTATTATCAATATCCTTAGGAAAAAAATCTATATGGACTTTACATAAGAGATTTTGAAATGGTTGAAATCCTGGTATTAAGTATTCAAATTATCACATGATTTATAAATATAATGAAATGAAGAATAATCTTACAATGAAAAGATAAAGCTCTTAACTAAAATTAATAAATGATAAAAAATATGAAAATATTAACAATAAAAAGTTTATACCAAGCAATTTTTTCTTTAAACTTTTTCAGTTGACACAGATATTTAAAAAAAGAAAACTCTGAGAAATAATTTATAATTCCTGGACATTCAACAAATCATAAAATTTATCTAATTTCTAATATTGTTTGTAAAACTATTAGCTATATAATTAATCTAAAATCACAAGCAGTTTTTAAATTAAATTTTTAAATGATTTCTTGAAAGAATAAAATAATCAATTCTAATTACAAAATTCTAGCATTTTTATTTTATAGTATTTGTTTAAAATCATCACTTTAAGAGAAATTTAACCAATGTTAGAATAAAATTTTATTTTCCTACAAACTGTTTTTGTATTATTTAGATGGTAATATTAATATTAAAATACATTAAATATAATTACATAATTTCTTAAGATATATTTATTTTCAATTGAAAATACAGAATCATTATTATAATAAAGATTTTATAAGTCATACCTGTTTATCCAAATATTCTCCAAATTTTTTAATAAGATTTAAACACATCTGAATATATAATGTCCACATTTTTTCTATAAATGAGATAAAATTAATTTTGAAATTCTTATAATAATGTTTAATAAAAACTTATAATATTTAAAATTTCAACAAGCTAATATATAATTTAAAATAACTGAATTTAAAATATAAATATTTCTTATATTTCATAATGAGATAATGAAATATATTAAAATGCAAAATATGATTAAATTTTGAAATTCAAATCACATATAATTACAAAATTAAAAAAAAAAACTACATCAAACTTGAAAGGACTTAATTTATAATAAATGATTTCATTTTTATGTTAAATCAACTTCAAAATTTATACTAACTAATTATTAAATAATATCTTACTTTTTATAATAAAATTTTAATATTAAAGTTTCTAGAATCAACGTGTTTAATTTTTTTCAATATATTTTGAAGAACTAAGAATTTCCAATTAAAATTTATAAATTAAAATAAGTGTACCAATTCTATTTTTTACAAATGAATTATTTTAAATCTAATTAAACTATATTTACTATTCTTGCTTAGCAATTCATATTCAAGTCTGATTGGTAAAACTTTTTGCAAAACTGATTCAAACACAATTATATTTTGGATTCACTACTCATAAAATAAGAAAACTAAATACATAGCTATTAAAAATTTTATGTACAATTTTTAACTGAAATGCTTATTTCATGAGAACTGGACAATATTGTAAAATAATATTGAAAGATATCATTGCACAAATTTCTTATAATGATAAAGATGGATTAATTAATAAAAATAATACCAGTAGAATTCTCTTTCAATCTATCTTCATAAATACTAAAAACTTCCTCTTTTAACTTAGTCATCATTTCACCTTAAAATAAGCAAAAGAAATCATTTAGTTACTTTTTAAAAATCAAACCCAATTTACAAATAATATCTTAAAAATTCACTTTATAAAAATAACTTGCTAATGTAAATTTTATAATTTTACTCTGTACAAAATTTTATTTCAAATTATGTGTTTGTGAAAAAAAAATTTTATTTTATTTATTTAATAAAGCATTTTTATGATATGCTGTTGAGGAAAATTTTTTAGATTTGCTAATCTAAAAAAATCTGCTAATCAACATTTAATTATTTATTAGAAACAAATTAATCACAAAATCTGATAAAATATTTAAGCTGAATAAAATCTAGAAAAAAGTAAAATCCAATAGACATCTAATCATTTTAACCCCTCCACTGGTAATGTCAAAGTCAAATAATTGAAATACCACCATATTAGTTGGAATTTGTATATATTTTCTGTATTCTTATTAATAAACAGTAAATTTTTATTTCATAATTATGCTAAAAGTTTATGGTTAGCGTGTCAAATATCAATAAATATTTTAATGAAATATTCAAGAGAAGCGAAAAATTAGGAAAAAAAAATAATAATATAAAAATACTTAATTAATAAAATTAAGTTTAATTTTAATTCTAGTGTCTTGATTTTGTGTTAATAATTATTTTTTTTTTAATTTAGGCTAATGAATAATTTCAGAATATATATAGATAGTCTACTAGGGAGTGTTAGTGTGGCCAATTCTGATAAGTTTATGAAATTAATTTTTATATCAGCTTCCTGAAACATAAATCTACTAGATATCATGCTAGTGTAAATATCAATAGTTAAGATATTGGAGCATTATTTCAATGTTCCCAGTTCAACTTCAAGGTGTGACAAATTTTTAATTCCAAGAAAATTAATTAAAACTTATAGTCTAATTATTAATTACTAGATGATGTCACCTTGGACTAAATTTAAATAATTAGTTATTAATATAACGGATGATAGTACTATAGTTTTGATTTAAAATAATTATTAAAATTAGTTTAGTTTTAAATTATCACACTATGGGTCAATTATGCTTTGGACATTTAGTTTTGAAAAACTTTCTTCAAAAAAAACTTCAAAATTGAAAAAAATAATTTTTTAAAGAATGGATAATTTTAATAATTTTTTGCATATCCAAGTTATTTACATTACAATAACATCATAAAAATAATTTTCTATTAAATAAAAAGATAAATTTAAATTATTTTATATACATTACATCAGGGGTGGGCAATTATTCTCTTCCGAGGGCCGGATAAACAATTTTCAGGATGAAGCAGGCCGTATAAAAATTGAAAAGTACCTAAGGGGAAATTTAACTTTTTGGCGCCGTAATTATGTAATTATTAATTATTATTATGTAATTATGTAAAGAAATTATTGATGATAATATTAGCTACTCTATTAATAATTAATAAAAACTACTTTGACAAAATAATTACTGACGTTCAAGCAAGATTGATTCTAGCACAAGCACATTCCTCTCATCATCACACGGGACAAGAATAATGTTTGCGCCAATTTAACTGCACACGTTCTTGTCAATCTCGCTATTGTAAGTACACACTTTTTTGATACTTACACAAAGAATATATTTGTGTATCAATATTATTTTAAAATTTACTTTTCTTGTATTAATTTTAGTTTTTGTTTGTATGCAAAGAGTTCAAAAGCATCCGTAGAAATATGTTACCTCTTAGTTTTTGTTTGTATATGTAAAGAGTTTAAAAGAATCCATAGAAACTATTTTTTTTCATTAAAAACATTAGAAAATTCATCCTACAAATAATAAATTCAGATAATTTTCTTTAAAAACATAAGTGCTTTATCAAACTGATTGATTGCTAATAACCTATTACATCAGAATGTTACAAAATGTTAGCTACCTACATAATTATTTTTGTAAAAACAAATTTACAACTTAATATGAGATTTTAAGCAAATTTTGTAAACACAAATTTACAATTTAATGTGAATGGTGAAATTTACTATGTTCATCATTTACAACTTAATGTGAATGGAGAAATTTACTATGTTCATGGTTAATAAATGGTGAAATTTACTATGTTCATGGTTAATTATATCATCAAAATTTCGAGTACCTCGGTAGTGTACGTGTACAGTAGCGAGAGTATCTATTATTTTACACTACAAAGTATCCACTATGTTTACAGTTTAATGTGAATAATGAAATTTACTATGTTCATGGTTAATTATATCATCAAAATTTGGAGTATAAAATTTACTATGTTCATGGTTAATTATATCATCAAAATTTGGAATAACACCCACATGAAATTTTCATGTCACAACTTGCCCATTATTTTACACTGCAAAGTATTCGTTATTTTATTTTTTCTTTCCGAGTTGAATTTTCCAAATATGGACCTTGAAACTGTACTATGTTCTAGTTTATGCGGCGGGCTGTATAAGATACCTTTGTGGGCCAAATCCGGCCCGCAGGCCGCCTTTTGCCCACCCCTGCATTACATTAAACTAGTTGCATATGACAAATATTTATAAAATTTTTGCATAATTAAAAATGTGAATGCTATATTTATAAAACTTAACTTCAGGAAAACTTTTCAATTTCATAACATAAAATATGAACAACTAAATTTAAATTTCAAACTTTTCTATATCTGATTCTTCAGTTAATTATAAATGTTTATTAAAATTATCAAAAAGTTAATTCTGAAAAAATTTCAATATAATGCATTACAGATTTCAATATAAAAAGTTTTCATTAAAAAATATTATTATTAATTTATAACTTACTAGAAATTAGAGCTTTCTTCCATTCAATTTCAAGTCTTTTTAGTGATCGATGTGCAAGAGCATCCCACATTTCTTCCTTATCACTATATCTTTCTTTTATACTTCAAGAATTTATTTTTATAATAAGAAATATTAATTTAAAATATACGGGCCGCCTTTAACCCACCCCTGGTATATAGGATAATACCGTGAATATAAACTTTGTTGATTACTTGATTAAAAACATTATTATATGAACATAATGAATATTTTATTAGTCTTTCTTATTGAGAAATATTTCATTATTTATTTTCAGTCGAGGTTAGATTAGATTAGATTAAGCTACCATAGTCTCTCTCATTCTGTATCTGGCGGCGGCCATTAATAAACCCCGTTACTGGCTGGTCAATACAGTAATTACTTTAGTCATAATCAAACATATTCTGTCAAGCATCATTTAGTTTCCTATTAGCAAACTAAATATTGCTGATAGCTTATTATAAATAAAACTGTTTTAAAGCCAAACATGAATTGAAAAGTGTGACCCCAAAACGCGTTCGGTCCATTTTGGTCATTTTTTTATTCGATGCAAATACAATACTCCTATTGAAGTCATCTATCTTATTAAAGGCCGGTTTGTTCCCAAAACTGTTCCAATCGATGTGTACGGGACACTTAAATCCTGCTTTGCTTTTGAAAACTTACTCAGTCCTTTGCGCATGAGCAGAGCGTCTTCCTAATCCTGCCAGCAGAGCAGTAAAAAACAAACTGCTATTATTGTTGGCAATAAATTTGTTGTGGGAATATTTGTCATGTTTATTAAAGATAAAGTTGTTATATTGGTTATTAATTTTCATGTTAGAAGCACTTGAAATGAATCGTAACATTAAAAGTTTAAATTTCTGGGGACTATTTTATCTATTGTTAAAAGGAAAGTTATTTTCTGAATTTTAGTAGTTCCTAATTTGGAGTAATTAAATACATATTCTGGAGCCTTTCCCATGAGTATAATGTATTCATGGGGAAGGCCCCAGAATTTTCTCATGAAGTAACTAAAGTAATGTTTGAACTTCCCCATGAATGCATTGTAATTATGGGTAAGTTCAAACATTTACTTTTCACTACAGTCGATTCTTGTTATTCGCAGTAGTTACGTTCTGTAAATTATTCGCGAATACTGAATCATTGTGCCTACGGGAAATATAGAGCTACAGTTCACCGCTCAGCGATAATCCGCGAATAAGCGCGAAAGTGCCCCTAAAATCGAATTTGTGGTTACAAATAAATTTTCGAGAATAGTCGAAAACGTGAATAGGGAATCCGCGAATACCGAGAATCGACTATATTTTAATATTTAAATCAAAATAAATTTAATTTTCCCTCTAATGAAGAATGAGTGTAATTGAAAACACGTTCAGTCCTTTTAGCGAGTTTTCATTAACACCATTATATTTAGTCATCGTGTATTTAAAAACTAATGATGATTGATTCAAGATTCTACTGAGAAATGCATGTAGGCCCTATATGAATTATAAACAGATATCTAGTAGTAAACAATCATTTACATATGAAATACTTTCTCAATTCATGTTTTGCTTCTCCTGAAAATGAACAAAAATGGACTGAACGTGTTTTGGGATCACACTCTTCAATTATTTATGGAGAAGAATTTACTTGTTGGCTAAAACTCTAGATATTTACCATTAAGTCTATATAAATAAAATATTTCTTTTTTTTAGAAAATATTTTCAAACATATTTATGAGATATAACATTGAAATTTGGATATGTGCGGAGCCATCATTCTTTCAAATGGAAAAATTTTAAATACAAAATATTTTACTAGCAAAAGCTGAAAACGATGGATGAATTTCAATTTTAGTTTTTATGGCATCTTTCTAATAAATATTATTATAAAGATTTGAAAGGTAATATTGTATTTAAATTGGATTCCGAAACGACTATAGTCATCCGGATAGCAGCTTGATAAAACTGGAGTTTACCATCCTAGACGATTAAATCCGGGTCCACTCACACTTCCAGTTTTTCAGGAGACGTCCGAAAACGTCCTGGCCTATTGAATCGTATCCTTCAACCGGAAGGATGAGAAGGATGAAGGTTGAAGAATGAAACCTTCGGATTCATCCTTCAACTTTTCCGTTGACTCCATCATGGCCGTTATAGTCAAATAATATATATCTCTTGTGCAATATGTCTGCTTAACCACACTAATCTAATCAAAACGGTTATGATTATTAGTTTTATAATCGTAATCATTTATAAATCGTTATACAAACCAAAAATGGAATATATGTCAATGTTATTGTGTATACTGTATTAAACACCCATGGACAAATATCTATAGAAATATAACCGTGTTTGATATCCATTAGATTTTATTGGTTGTTTTCGCAATTACCGATAAAATAAAACAATTGTATTGAGTAAATTCTATAGTACATTAATTACATAAATTATGTGTTGTTTGTAGTACCATTTCATTGAAAAATAATTTCATTGACTATTCCCGGTTCATGTAAACACGACACGGAAATAGTCCTCATACGTGCAAATGTGATCTATTTTTTATACTCGAATGTTGACAAGAGTACAGTATTTTATTCATTTTGTGAAATTTTAACACTAATTTACATAAATTTAATAAAGTCTATATTTTTATGAATTTTTATATTTTATATCTTTAATTTATATATAACATAATTATATTCATAAATACCAAAAATTGATATTCATAATTATCAATTTTTGATATTTATAATGATAATTATATAAATCAGCTGGATGCAAGACTAAATCTCTTTTCTCTTTGCATAAATGAAATAGATTTTACAATGAGCTCAATTTTAGAAAAAAATATTCACTACTACATTACTATATATAACTTTTCATAAGAATATAAGATTTTATTATTTCTTGAAGCTATTTTCATAATTTTTTGGCAGCCGTCTATTTCAGACTAAATACAGGATAGTTGTTTACAAAATGCAATGACCTATTGACAGTATTATCACCATAAGTCTATCATATAACATGTGAAACAAATGAGTCTCTGAAAGGAACCATATTGAATATAATATTATTAATTTTAATACATAGTGCAAAATTCTAAATTTAAAATTATGAAAAATGTTTTTCAAAATATAAAATAATATTTTCTTCGTGAGTGTTTAGATTTTCAAATTTAATTCGAACAACTAAATTACATACAGTATTTCCGAATATTCAATTATTTCCATTATTTTTTCTATTAATTAAATTTTAAGAATTCTTATATAGCTAATTTGTTTTTATGTATTTTTACCCCATATGTAAAAATTTGAGAAGCGGTGGTGTAGATATATGGATAGTATATTTATGTTTGGTTTATTTATATTGAACAGCACTTTTTAAATGCGTATCGTACATACTCCAACAGAATCGAAGAAATTTTTGAAATTTTCGAAGCCAAAAATTATAATTGGACTTATATCCGAGAATCTATATACATTAACATACAATAAAGAATTTTCAAGGGGAGTATTTGTAAAAAAAAATTTTAATTATTTGCTTTATGATTTTAATTAATTAATAGGTCTAAGTGATAAACTGATTTCTTTATAAAATGCATTAACAAAAATATTCTGTTTATTCTTTATGAAAGTTTCCTATTGTTAGAATCATTTTGTATTTTTCTCTTAATTTTCATTATGCTAGTTTACATAAAATCGGGCAATATCGATATAGTAATCATATTTTTTATTGATTTATACTCGTATATATACCATATCATCTTCCAGAAAAAACACAATTTCGGAAAATGTAATGTTTAAATTTATTGTTTATTATAAATTTTTTAGTATACAAAAACAAAGTTTCATTTTTCATCAGATTATATACACAACATTAATTAGTAATATAAATCCTTAAATAAATATCATAAGCATATTTCTATTTTAAATTATGCAGAATAAATTTTATTGAGAGAAGAACAGTTTAAAATGAATATATAGAACATTTATTAAAATCTAATAAAATATAATGTATTGAAAATATTCAGAAGGCTATGTAAATTGAAGAAAACAAAATTGAATTTTGTAGTAAAATTATCATTCCCATCAGAACGAATATCATCAAATTTGCATTAATAGAACATCTGTATATTGATGCAGCTAAAGAAAGAAATTTTACACATAAAATGTATAAAAAAATGCATATTAAGAACCTACAATAACTTATATTTTTATCATTTCGTCACTTACATGAACCCTTATGAGTTGATGATGGTCCTGATGGAATTCGTATTCTTTCACATTTATTAAATTCTTCGATAGGAACATGGTGATCATTCTTTGCTGTAAACAATTTAGCATTCAGTAATTATGATAACTTTAATTTATTAAATAAATTACCGATGAAATTACCACACAATCCTACATCCCTATCGCATTCTTCATCCAGTCGACAACGTGAACATCGTTTTCCTGAATGATATGGCCGCTCAGTTATATTTCGAATCCTATTTTAAAACGTTAATAGAAAACAAAACAATATTAAACTTCTTAAATAATTAAATAATAATTTAAAGGGGAAATATATTTCCTGAAACTTAAAAGTGGTAAAAATATTAAATTTTATCAAATATTTTAATAAATATTAAAAAATAAAATTAATTCGTAAAAATACCAACTCCGTTAATGAAAAAATATATATTGTATTTAAAATCTATTTATTGCATACTTACATTGGATAAAAATTGCAAGTAATTACATCTAATAGTCCATCACAATGTGATTTTGAACAACCAACTGAATGATACTCAGCTTGCACAAACTGATTGAAAACAAGAGAAAATTATTATTAATAATTTAAGATAGAGAAAATTTTCAGAAATAAACTATTTATTTGAATATATATATATATATTTAAATAACCTATGTGAGTATGAAAATATTACTTTACACAGTAATCATAAGTATTTCTTATATTTACATGCAACTGTTACGAAAATAACTGGGACAGAAGGTTATTATGTAACTTGAATTTTGCAGAAGTCAGAAAAATAATTTTTAACAAAAATTCTGAAACAAAAACTACTAAACCTAATGGACAATTATGACTGCACCTATACCATATTATAGTGTCACATTGTTCTCTGACTGAAAAAGAGAGAATGCTGCACAGAACAATATTATACCAATAATATGATACTGCAAACAAATAATTTACAATAGTTAAAAAGTTGTATTAACATATTCAGACTTGTAACTAATGATAAATGTTTGTTTTATATTTCAAAAAAAATAATAACAATAAAAATTTAGAAATTTTTTTATGTAAGTTTGGATCTACAGTGGTTGGATATAATAAGTCAGGGAATATTAATTTTAACTGTGAAGAAGTTAACTCTGACCTATCCTAATATTATTTTATTATACTCTTTATTATTTTTTATTATTTTCATTATTACTTAAAACATATTACATTTCAGTTTGAATTAACTCACTTTCCACATTCTCTGTCTCGGAAGTTAGCAATTACATGTTACGGGATGGAAATCTGTCTTCCAAACGAACTTTCTCGGCTTTTGACATCATCTAATCCAAATAATTTTACCACTGATCAGATGTGAAAATATAAGAATGATCTCTCATCAATGTTTTGTTTGGTACATAATTAATTTGTAAAGAGGATGACATGAATTGATTTGATCTCAAACTAAAATTTGAATTTATTGCACGATTTTATGGAAATGAGCCAAACTCGGAACTGTAAGTCACTGGTATAAAAACACGCATCTATTGACACAGCGAGGTGTCCGCATTGAAGTGGAGCTGAATAGTGACATTTGAATTTCTTGTAAAGATCTACAATGGATTAAGTTTGTATTGGTTGTGGAGGTATTAGAATTAATTAATATTTAACTTGTTCACAGCCTTTGACATGGCAACATAGCAATATGGTGGAACAAGAAAACGATAAAAAACAATAAAGTGATATAAATAAAATTCAATCCCGAATTATACAGTGGAACTATCGCAGAGTGGATTTTTGTGTTTATTGGATGAAAATAGGTGCCTCTAATGATGGGTCCTAAATTTTCCAATTGCTAAAATTTCTTTTTTAATTCCATTCTAAAGATAAAAAATGTGAATGGATTGTATTCATAGAATTTGGATTATTTTTCATCAAATCTTATCGATTCTGCTTTCTATTCTAGCATATTTTAGTAATCTTATTTTGATTTTTGGGTGAGATAAATTTATTTTTGAAATTTTAAACAAAATATGGAATTTTACTATGATGAACTGTAAAATTCCTAAAACTGAAAAAATTTTGCCGATAATACAAAAATTTTGGTTAATTCTGTTAAAATATAGAATATTTTTACTTATTTGGTCATTTATTGCTTTACTTTTACAGATAATTTTGTAAAATATGAGAAAATCATAAAGTAAACAACCTTGGGCAATAAAAGGGGGGGTGGCACTTTAATTGTTTTATGATGGCCAGTCATTTCGCGGGAAACTGCAGCCAAACCTACTTTACCATACTGCTTGTGGTATTGGATGCAGAGTGTCAACAAACTATCTCAAGGCCAATTAGAATAGAGTAGAAAATGTTATAGCTATTTATGTAGGATTGTGGACAATTTTCATATATGTTATGTTTTTTGTTAATAATTCTAAAATTTATTAAAATATTAAAATAAAAATTATTGAAATGAAGAAAAACACATCAATAAACATATTTTATTAAAAAAATGATGATATTTTAATAAATTTTTGTCAATTTTTGATTAATTAATTAACTAACTAAATTAATTAAAAGTTACCAATTAATTCACTTCTTACTCTGCCAAGTTTTACTAAAAAATAAATGTTATACACCTCTATGGCAGGAAAATACTTTAATACTAAATATTTTACAATACGCTAGTAGCTCATCAGCTATATTAAGAATGCCGAAGTTTAACAGAAAATTCTATTTTCTGTTAAACTTCGACATTTTTAATATAGCTGATGAGGATTTTCATTAATCGAAAGTGCTACTAGTGTATTGTAAAATATTTAGTATTAAAGTATTTTCCTGCCATAGAGCTGTATAACATTTATTTTTTAATTAAAAGTTACGTAATACTTCGTTTTTTATTGATAATTTTATAAATTATTATTCGATTTTCTTCATTCATACCTCATTTATTCAGAAAACTTGCCACTATCAGAAAATACCAAATATTTCGTTGGATGGCAAATATTTCATATATAAAAATTGTTTTTCTCTGATCTCATATAATGAATGAAAAATTGTGAAATAAATAAAATTCAAAAAATATGTTACATCGTTAGAATCACAATAAAAACGTAATAAATTATGAAAATTTCAAAAAAATTCAATGAAAATTAAGCAAGATATCACAATTTACACTTTTTTGATTTTTTTGCATATAAACGAAGCTTAATTATAAAAAATTGAAGCCAGTGAATAGGTTAAAGTTATATTATTTGTGCAGATTTGATTTTTGGATAATTGAAATTTGATTAAATAAGTTTGGCTGATAATTTGAATTGTGCTTTATTATTGTTTATACTTTTGTAAGTAGTTGAGTGAAATAAATTTATATTTTATCATTTTGTTTGAGAATTTATTCAATTTATTAGTTTAAGTTTCTAACATTGTTTTGTCATCTTAGGTCTAACACTTATTTGATACTTCAAGTTGTAAGTTTCAGTTGTTTGTTTTTGTCGGTTAGACTTTAATTATTGATAAATTGTTTTTGATTTGATTATATTTATTTTAGGAAAAAATTTTAGTAAAACACCTGAGCTCAGGCCAGACTCTGGATTTGCAGAGTCATTAGAACCATTAGGTTATAATTATTGTTGTTGTTGGCATTTGTTGAAATTAGTGACTTTCCAATTATATGCATTATAAACCCTACATAAATGAGATAATATTCCAATTCAATCAAAGATTTTGAAAATATGTGAAGTGCATAGAACTGCTAACATAATAATTTGGCAGTTTATCAATTATATTTAAATACTAGTATATAAGCCTGCCTATGACAAGGATAGATGAACAAAATTTCTTCAAGTGACATAAATATTTATGGTAACATAACGTTAGTATCTTTTTTTTCAACAAATGACACTATTTTTCAATCTGTTAATTATTAGGTAGATAAATTGAGGTTCTAGCATAGGCTATTTATATTCAAAAAAGAAAAGACTGCTCAGAATAGTAATTGACAGCAGGGGATCAGCCCACCAAATAATTTTAAGAAATGGGGCCCCGATTAGAGCTCAGATCTTCTGGATAGAAAGCTATAGTTTCCAGATCAATCTGGTCGACAACACAAAAAAGTTATATGAAATGAAAATACAGTGAAACCCCGCTCGTGCGTTCCCATATCGTACGACTTTCCCACTTTAAACGTCCTTTTTTGATTTTTTTGCATATAAACGAAGCTTAATTATAAAAAATTGAAGCCAGTGAATAGGTTAAAGTTATATTATTTGTGCAGATTTGATTTTTGGATAATTGAAATTTGATTAAATAAGTTTGGCTGATAATTTGAATTGTGCTTTATTAT
>AYEL01042508.1:0-12929 GCA_000484575.1 Olivierus martensii
ATGGCTTGTAATAAGTATATAGGTTAGACTGTTAATTTTATTCTAAAAAGTTGTTGTATGTAAAATTGTTATATCTAACACTAATTAAAAATTGTATGATAAGCAGGTATCTCTTGATCTCGTTGCTAAAATGATATTTTTTTAATTATTATTTATGACTAAAAATTTATCTCTAATATTCATTTACATAATTTAAAATTAAAATAATTTTTATTACAATTAAAAAATAATAATTTACAGCAATTGTTCGAAATGGCGCCATGCAGCATTCATAACTTCTTTTCATTGATATCCGAACTCGTTCAAAAATTCCAGGAATATTTCTTATGCTTTCACAACTTTCTACAATACGATCATGGAGAATTTGAGCATTTGGAACTGGTGATTTGTATACAAGAGCCTTAAGGTGTCCTCAAAAAAAGAAATCCAATGGATTTAAATCTGGTGAGCGTGTTGGCCAGTTAATGGGTCCTCCTCTACCAATCCAATGATTAGGAAAAGTAGAGTCGAGAAAACTTCGAGCATTGCGGCTAAAATGTGCTGGTGCGCCATTGTGCATAAAATATATTCGTCGATGTGTAGTGAGTGGGACATCATCTAGCAAGGGGCCAAGGTCATGCTCCAAAAAATGTCTGTAATTTGTGCCATTGAGTGTTCGTTCCAGAAAAACAGGTCCAATCAGGTAGTCTCCAATAATGCCTGCCCAAACATTACAACTAAACTGTTGCTGATGCCGAGATTGAATAGTACCATGCGGATTTTGGTCTGCCCAAAGATGATTGTTGTGAAAGTTCATAATGCCATCCCTTGTGAAATTTGCTTCGTCAATGAATAAGACACAACCAATAAATGTAAGTTGAAGGCACCGCTGTAAAAACCACTCACAGAAAGTCAGTGGTGGTTGAAAATCTACATATGAAAGACCTTGGACATGCTGCAAGTGATATGGATAGATTTTCCCAACGAAGAATTCTCCATACATTTGCATATGAAACACCCGTTGTCACAGCTACAAACCTTGTAATTAATCCTGGATTCTCCTTTATAAAATGTAACACCTGTTCTTCAGCGTTTCGTATTTGTACATTCCTTCCTACCCCTCTATTAATTGTAACGGGTGTAAAGGATCCAGTCTCTCGGAGGTTGTGATCTATTCTTGTAAAAGTGGCCCGTGATGGACATCTTCGTTGTGGAAATGTTTCCCGAAAAAGACGTACATCTTCTCTGTTATTTCCATTCTCTAGTCCATAAATAAGATGCATATCTGCTATATCCGCAAAAGAATAGAGTATCCGTGGGAAAAAACTTGATTGAATCTGGTAGAAAACAATATTTTTGGCCTGATTTTGCATAGAGAACGTATCAAAAGCAGACGATATTCAAAAGGAATGTGTTTTTTGCTGTAAATTATTATTTTTTAATTGTAATAAAAATTACTTTAATTTTAAATTATGTAAATGAGTATTAGAGATAAATTTTAAGTCATAAATAATAATTTAAAAAATATCATTTTAGCAACGCGTGCATGTCACGTGACATTATTCGGCTTAAATTAAGCCAACATTGTACCAGACAGGAAGTGACATCACAAAACTTTAAACGGCTATAACTTTTTTATGAAGCCTCAAATTGAAAAACGTTTCTCTAGCTTTTTTGCTTAGAATGGTCTCATCTACTACCCTGTGAAGTTTGGCACACCATTTCTGAAACACCCTGTATATACAAAATTTAAGTTGATTGATATTTTATCATCCACTTTAAATTTTTAAAAATATTGATACTTTATAAATTTATTATTATTCATTATATTATAATTTACAATAATTCTGCTTTACTTTAAATATAAATTTATATCATGAAATCAATTCTGTCATAAAACTTACTTGTAGAAACTGACACCATATATTGAGAAATTTAAATCTTCCTGCTAAAACTATATTCCAGTATGCTATTGCCATATCCAATTCTATTAAATAAAAAAAATTACTGTTGTTTGTATAAATAAATTTTTAAGAAAATACTTCCTCTATAAAATGTGATATATTAATTAAATAAAACTAATTAAATTTAAGTTGATTGATATTTTATCATCCACTTTAAATTTTTAAAAATATTGATACTTTATAAATTTATTATTATTCATTATATTATAATTTACAATAATTCTGCTTTACTTTAAATATAAATTTATATCATGAAATCAATTCTGTCATAAAACTTACTTGTAGAAACTGACACCATATATTGAGAAATTTAAATCTTCCTGCTAAAACTATATTCCAGTATGCTATTGCCATATCCAATTCTATTAAATAAAAAAATTATTGTTGTTTGTATATTAATTTTTAAGAAAATACTTCCTCTATAAAATGTGATATATTAATTAAATAAAACTAATTACACTTTTCTTTCAGACTTTAGAATCTAATATAATACAATACAATATCAGTGCCAAAAAATAATTTTTATCAGTCTCTCATATATCAAATTAAAGCAAAGTATCGAAATAGCTCACTTTAAATATAGTAGAGAGTCAAAACTTCTCATTTATAAAATCATAAAATTTGTCCCCCTTATTTATCATTATTCTAATATATCTAATCAGAATAAAGATAAATGAGAATACAAAATTTTTGATTTATAAATTTTCTTAAAAAGAGTTAAAACTCCTCATTTATAAAATCATAAAATTTGTCCCCCTTAATTATCATTATTCTAATAAATCTAATCAGAATAAAGATAAATGAGAATACAAAATTTTTGATTTATAAATTTTCTTAAATTCCTGGAAAAATGCCAAAATTTTATATAAATTGCTAAATTATTTTTTGGAAGAATTATTAAAATATTATACCCAGAGCTCTATATTCTTAGTAAAATGCTAAAATATAAAAGTTAAAAGATTTATTTCATTAGTATTTAATATTACAGAAGAATCTCTCTTATCTGTCACTTTCTATTTTCTAATATTCATTTTTTCTCTTTTTTCTTTAAAGCTAGAATATATAAATTTTTAGTTAATTTATTACATTTAATTGTAAAATGGAATATTGCTGATAAAAATTTTTCAACCATCCTAAAAAATAATTAGCAATTATTTTTGGAATCAACATTTAACATATTCATAAATTCTTAATATACATACTAGAAAAATTTTGTAACAAATTTCTTTTTAACCTACTGTATATATTTGTTTATTATTTAAACTGTCCCTTTTTTGAAGAATCAATCTATGTGATATATTTACTGTATTTATACATATAATAAAAAAGCAAATTCTTAAAACTTAAAAGTTATACAATTTCAAATTTCTTCACAAAAGTTTATAATAATATAAGAATGAACACAAGAAATCACAACAAACACTTGAAGTTTATCCAGCTTCAAGTGCTTGTTGTGATTTCTTGTGTTATTGGAAGCAGCAGAACTTAATCGTTTATAGTTATAAGAATGAACATTAATAACTGAAGTGGAAGGATGATGATACTACTGAAGATTTTACTTAAGTAAAATGAAGATTACTTAAGTAAAATGAAAGTGAATGGTAGGAAATGTATCATTGATAATCAAGTTGATATTGCATTGTTTTAAAGATTTATTCAAAAATAGTCAAAGAATTTTATTAACAAGATTAATTAACAAGAGAAAAATGTTTCTGATATGAATCCAAAATTGAACTGCAATCTACTATTTTAAATATAAATTCAAGTGGTTGGAAATATGTAAAATTAGACACAGTTTTTTAGTTTTAATAGATGTTAAATTCTTAGTGTAGATAGTAAAATACTATCAAGTTACATAAACAAACTGAAACCTTAAATAATGAATCATGGTTTACCTTATAAAGGAGCATAAAGTATACCCTGTAACTATGATGAAACAATTTTAAATTGGAAGGCTTTCTTATCATCTGATTCACACTGGCTAGTTTAGCATTTAAATTAAATGTAACAAAGATGGCATTATTGATTAATTTTTCTATTAGCAGAAGTGTTTAATAGCAGTTAACAGTAAAACAGAATTTTTACAATGTTTATTATGACATAATAAAAATAAAATTTTGAAAATCTGTAATCAATTTATCTTAACCCAAATTATTATATTCTCATTATTTATTTTAACAATAGAAATTAAATATTTCAATTTTTGTTAATATAGGCCTGTTTGATAAGTATTCTGTTCTCATCAATTGAAAATAAAAAAATTCTCAGTATACAGACTACAGTACAAATTATTTCAAATTAATTCAAAAACATATTTATACCTTCTGGAAAAAAATCCATTTTAAATCAAAAGATTTACTATTAAAATAATAATATAATTTAATAAAGAACTAATATACCTTATAAATAATGCAGAATCTTATGACAAATTTAACTTGCTATTTTCTCCCAGCAAATACATCAATAATCCTTTCAACCAAAAAGTTTAAACTAATATTTTAAATGAATTTCCTTTAAAATTTTGATTGCACATAGTGATGCTTGTGTTCAAATTTTTGGAATAAATAAACAAACATATACATGTGTTTACCTAATTGCAAATATAGTATGTTAAGTTTTGTTGCAGTTCTGCATTATATTTATTGCTATGCTATTTTATCATCATAACATTTAAAATTATTATAATTTTTTACATTTTTAAAAATCTGAAAATAAAATAACATATTTGTATATTTGGAAGTTTGTGACTAGAGGAATACTTGTAAAATAAAGGATATAATAAACAATATTTTAAATTGGAGCATTATTTCAAGCATCTGCAAAATGTTTTACTGCTGAAAGTTTTTATAACATTATTGCATTTTATTGTCTGAATAGTTTTTTAGCAATTGTTACTCATTACTTTAATAGTGATAAGCAAGTTGTGGCTAGATGAAGTGTGTGTATATAAATGATTCTGAAACTTTAATTACTGGTATATATTATAGTATGTATTGAATGCAAACAAAATTTATATATTTTTAGAGAGTAAAAATACAAGTTTTTTTCTATTGTTTATTCAAATCCTTCCTTATTGATATAGAATTTGACAAATAGAAAGATTCTAATGAAGAGATTCTACTTTCTTTATATAATGACAAAATAAAAATAAATTATACTGATTGATTTCTATGAAAGAGTGTTGATTTCTAGCAAAAAATTTTTCTATTAAGCATACTAAAAAATTAAATGTTATATTAAATAAAATGAATAAAATAAAAATTGCTAATACATAATACTTAAATGTCATCCTAGACTGAATTGAAAAATCTAACACAATTTAAATTTTATTTAAAATGAAAATATTTCACCAGAAAAATTTAGATAAATATTTTTTTTAACACACATTTATAATATAATTTTAAAATCATCGTTAAATCCCAATTTTAAATTTAAGCATTTATATTTCTTTATATTCAGTTAACTGAATAATTACTAATAAATACAACACAATTCTAAACAGTGTATGTAGAAATGAATCTTTAAAAAATCTTTATTAATATATAATTTTCCATAGGAATTCATGGTTCATTGGTTTTACTATTATTCAAAAATAATTTCTATAATAATCAAAGTTTTATGCTATTCAAAAACTTTTTTTAGCAAATTATTAACAAATGTTATTTAATGAAAAATACTTGTATTAAATAAAGTTTTAAAGAAATTTATTTTGTTAAATTAAAATCATCATCTTGTTAATATTTATATGTGTATTTGTTTACCTCTACCTGAAAAAAAAATCACACATGATGAAATAGCATTCAAACAATCAGTAAATAAAGAAATATCACTTAGTTCTTCCTATTAATCAATATGGGTAATAATAGTTAACAGAAAGTCACATTTATTTATAATGCAGAGATTTGTTTAAATTAATATTAAGATAATGAAATACTTCATTTTTATTGTAAATATAAATATTTTAATGATTTTTTATATATAAAACAGTGACAAAATCTGACAATTAAAAAAGAAAAAGTAATGCCTAAACAGATAAAAAAAAAATAAGATAATTACTTCAACCCTTCTGCTACCGATAAGATTATTCAATAATTTCTTGCTTCATATTGATTGACGTCCTGCATTATTGAGGCAAAAATAAGATAATTACTTCAACCCTTCTGCTACTGATAAGATTATTCAATAATTTCTTGCTTCATATTGATTGACGTCCTGCATTATTGAGGCAATTTGACATAGTTTTTCACTATATTATCTGATTAATGAACAAATATGAAACTTGGTTTATATTTTTGTTACTGTTATATAATTACAATAGAAATATTATATCATAGTTTCTATCTCAGGCATGTCAAACATACAGCTAAGGCACATAATATTGGAAAAAATCTTAATACTAATTTTTTGATATTTTTTTATTTATGAAACTGGGATACTGATATTTCAAAACCAAACATTTTATATATACTGTAAATTTTTGCTCTGTTTAAAACAGATTTAAGTTCAATGATGCATTCAACTTTCCACTACATTTGTATAATATATAGCAATCCCTCGACTGAAAAAGCAGTAATATTAAGTGATTTGTTATTAATTTTTATTAAAAACATAATTAGATACTTTAGTTTCAGATTAGGTAAGGCTATCTTCATATCCAACACTTTAGGCAGAGGTGAAGGTTAGCTAATTAAGCCAGAATGAGAAAACAACTTCAACCAAAAAGAATTTAATATATTTTGCTACTCTTTGACAAAAAGTGAATTTTGTGTTTGCCACCCCCTCCTCAGTTTCAGAAGAATAAACTATAACAAAAAACTACTTGTTACAAAAAATCAAATTTACAATATATTTGAGCATAAGAATACATTTTACCTTTAAACAATATTTTTTATATGTGATGGGTACATTGATGGCATTTTTAAATGGAAGCAGGAGAGATCCCTAAAGGTAAAACAGTACATACAATTAAAATATCAGGTATAGGATATAGGAAGAAAGTAAAAATAAATTTATTGGGAAATTATATTATTAGGGCAATAGGAGACTGGTGGTTGCAATATGTGTTATAACAACTCTTTTCCTGGATATAGGATAATAAAAGGTAGGAGAGTAATTATTAGGAAAGAGGGGGCAGTGTGATGTATGGAGAATATTTCTATAATAGTTTTTATAAGTTTGAAGTGAAAGTTTTTATATTGAAAATATTCAGTTTTATTCATAAAAAGCACTTTAAACTGTTTTTTACTTATTTTAAAATCATTTTAAAGCAGGGGTCGCCAAACTTTTCATCTCAACAACCTTTGATGATGCCATAAAAATCT
This sequence comes from Olivierus martensii, assembly GCA_000484575.1. Taxonomy (NCBI): domain Eukaryota; kingdom Metazoa; phylum Arthropoda; class Arachnida; order Scorpiones; family Buthidae; genus Olivierus; species Olivierus martensii. The sequence continues at coordinate 7,265 of AYEL01042508.1, forward strand.
GGAGACCCCCAGTGAAAAATTTGATATTAAATGAGTTTTAAGTCTATTTTATAAAAGATTTCTGAATAGTAATAATTAAAACAGTGTATAAATAAATTGTATTTTAAAAAATATTTACAATTAATCAAGCAACATGACCTTTTTATACTGAACTAAAATTTATTTTTTATGTGAAGGGTGGGCTTGGTATTTTCTTACTAGACTATCTTTAACTCTCATCGACCCCCTGAGAGTTTGTACCGACCACTTTGGTGACAACTGTTTTAAAGTGGTCATCAATGTTTCGTTAATTAATTAAGTTCAAAAACTGCTAAAATCCAAATATAACTGATATTATAAAACTGTGTTAGAAAGCACTTAAAGCAGTAGGATAAAAAGCAAAGTTTAATCAACTGGATACTTTCGTAGTTTTTAATACCAATACAGTTTTGTAATAGCAGTTATGTTTCATGAAAAATGGTTGTATTTTTCTGAATATTTTTTATATATCCTTTCAATTATAATAAATGCAATATGAGCTATGAGTTTGAGTTCACTGATATAGTGTATACATTGAATATAATCAGCATGAAGACTTAAACAAAAGAATATTTTCAGAACATCACAAAACTTTTAAAGACTTAAAAAAGATCAAAAAAAAGGTGTGTTGTATTTAGCTGATTTTGACTATAACCTTTTTGTGGATCCCTTTTTGTAAGGGAAAAGAAACTTGTATATCTCCAGTGTTGAATTATCTAATTTATTCAGATCATACAAACAGAATTAATCTATAGATTAATTAGAATCTGAGTAATATTTTTCCATGCAATTATGATTAAAATTTATTCATTTTTTAATTAGGGCTATTATTGAAATGATTTTTCTAGTATTTCTTTAGAAAACTTGAGGATCTGTACAAATATGTTCTCCAAACACTGGGATCTGCAAACACACTTTGAGAAACATTGGCATAGAAAGTTGTGTATAAATTCATGATGATTTTAATGCTCAGAAAAAATTCACAAATCAAAATAGTTATTCATTTATTCTCATAATATGAATTTATTAATAATTTTAATGTTCCTCATATCAAAAAAATCTTTGAAAATGCAGTAATTACTAGAGTTATATTGTTGAGATGATGTCCTTGATAGAATTAAGCAGAATTTTTATATTTATGAAGAAATCTTGATAATTATATAGAAGGTACAGCTGAATATATTATCACATTCATAGCTGATGATGCCTACATCATTGCATTAAATTCTACATATATTATTGTTTGTGATATTTCTTAATTAAGCTATATCAAGTAAGACTTATAATTTAAATATTACATTGATATAATTATTAGAAAATTAAAGTTCATAATATTGTAAAAAATATTGTCATTGATTTTATAACCTTTATGTGAATAAATCAAAAACAAGTTTTTTAAATTAATACAAAAAAAACCAGTATTTTTATATCAATATTGGTATTTGAATTGAACAAAAGTTAAAAAATTTCTTCTTAATTCTGAAATAGGAATAATTAATTAAAAATTCTAAATTTTGATTAATTATTCATATCATTTTAATCAGAAAATAAAAAAAAAATCAATTACTTGAATATAGAAAAAATAAATTAAAAATTTACTTCCTAAAATTCTGAGATGTATATTTTTTTAATTAGAGTATAAATATATGTTAGATTTTCAATTATGCCTAGAAAAGCATCTTGTGATGTATAATATCAGCAAGTTATATATAAAAAAAATTTTTTTTATTAAAGATTTAGATAACATATTATAAGTATTCAATAACTAAATGATTAAGCAAGTTGAAAAAAAAGTTATTAGAAATTGATAATATAATAAAAATTTTTGCATAATTTTAATGCTTTCTTAGAATAAGTACTTACCTAAACTTTTTTGGCCTGGATTTTTAGCATAATCAAATGTAAAATTATAAAAATCTCTAAATTTTGCTGCATCTTTCAATTCCGTTTCCAATGTTGGAAGCTTATGTTTTAATTTTTCAATTGAATCACATCTATATAACAGATATTGAATTTATAAATTAAAAATATTACATGACAATACAAGGTGTCCTGACTAATTATGAACTAGAAATTTCCAATAAAATTATTTTAGAAAAATCTTAAAGCATTTAGAACTTTAAATTAAAATATAGTGTATCTGAAAATTCTGGAAACAATAAAAAATTTCAATAAATGAATCACAGAAAATGAAATGAAGTATGAAAAATTCAATTATTTAAAAAAATTAAATAATGGAAAATTTTCAATTATAAAAAAATACAGAATAAGAAATTTTTTATGAACCTACCCAATTTCTGTCATTCCATTTATAAATTCATCTCGAGTAAATTCACATTGAGTAGCTGCTTTAAACTTCCATGCAATTATCAGAACAAGTCTGTTATCGGGAGTTAAATTGAGTTCTTCTAAAAATCTCAATATACCATCAGCAGTTATTTTATCTGACTCCTGAGGATCTACAAGATCAACATATTGATTACTACTACTAATATATTAGAGAAAGTCTTTTGTTATTCTATATATAAAAATAACATCATTTGAGATACATTATAAGTTACTTCTATTCTAAATTTTAGGGATCCAATGTTAACAGAAATCAATCAGTTTCTGTATTAATCAAAAAAATGAGTATAGAACATCTGTCTAATTTCATTAAAAATAATAAAATTAATCTCTTAAAAATATTTTTAAAAAATTAATTATATAAATCTTATGCATTATATAACAAACTATGAAAAATAAAATAAAGCACTTTTGTGAGATTATTATTCAGGATGAGCTTTCTTAGAATGTTTTCAACCTACTACGAGATTATCAGTATATAGAATCAACTTCTATAGAATACAGCACTTATATAACAAAGTTTTCTCTAACATGGTTAAAGAATTTTGATAAACTGCATATAACACTATATTTTGAGATTTTGCATGAGGAACTATACTGTCATATTAGATGTAAAATTTTTAAACATTCCCTTTTTTGTGTGAATCCCTGCTATTGACTTGCTAGCCATTATGCAAAACAATTATTGAAAAATTCCCTTATTTTATGATGCCTTCAACCGAATGAATTACAAAATTCAAAAGGGAATGTAAAAATAATTTAGATCTAACATAAAATTTACAAAAATTTATCCTGCAAAAGCAAACAAACCCAGGTTATTGATTTTCTAAAAAGAGATGATATATTAATCAAGATGCTACAGAAAACATTCTTGTTTGAAATTTTTTCTCCATTGTTTAACAGCAATGAAGAGGAAAAAAAATTTAAACAAACTTATATCATTGACACACACGTATCACAGTTTATAAGATCTTTAGTTGGTTATTATTATTTTTAATGAATTTTAAATTTCTGACTGTTCTTTGCATATTTGAAAATTTTTTCTCCATTGTTTAACAGCAATGAAGAGGAAAAAAAAATTAAACAAACTTATATCATTGACACACATGTATCACAGTTTATAAGATCCTTAGTTGGTTATTATTATTTTTAATGAATTTTAAATTTCTGACTGTTCTTTGCATATTTCTGTTATTTGTCATCTTAGCGTATTCGCTTACCTTTTTCTGTTTATGATGGCTAGCACAAGCCATTGAATATGTGTGGGCCGAATTAAAAAGATATGTATGCAATATTAATCCCACTGGTGATATCAACATGACAAAACTTTTTCAAACAACCGAAGACGCTATAAACAGCATATCTGTTGAAAACTGGCCTAAATATTGCGAGCATGTAATTAAAATAGAAGCAGCTTACTGTGATAAAGATGCTATTATAGAAGAAGTGTGTGAACCACTCTGTATTTCATTGACTGACAGTATTCAACAAACAATGATTCAGAGTGTGAATGAGAACGATTATTAATAAAGGTAAAATATTTACTAAAAAAAATATATCATCATTTTTTTATTCCGGATGTATATAATTGATTATATTTTATTAGATAAAAATCATTGAATTAATATTATATTAAGTTCTGTTAAATATACTATTTCCAACGTCAAAACTAATCATTTAGCATTCGACATTACAATAAACTTCCATTCAACTTCAGTTATCTTGCGTTTGAAAACATCCATGTGCAAAGCTGTCATCCCTATTTTGTCATTGGTCTTGTGCAGTTAGCGCATGCATAATGTTACTTGCGTCAATGGTTGCAGCTAAGCTGGATGGACAGTAATAGTAGTAGTTAGTAAATACTGTGAGAGAACACAAAATTTTCTAGCGTTCAAGAGTCATTACAGCCAATCCTAAAATCTAGGACAAAAATATTTAAATTCTGAATTGATTATGCAAAAAATATTTGATTTATATATGTTACCGTCAAAACCTGAAATTAGTTAAAACTCGACTTGCCTAATTGAAACTAGTTGGAACAAAGCTCGATCGTGAATACTAGTATTAACTAGTCAATACTAGAATTCACTACATTTGTTAGAAACTTCTGGTTTTCACTAAAATTTCCTACTTAAAACTCATTATACAAGTTTTCACTAGTAGTACTTAATTTTAAGTAATACTAGTGAAAACTAGTATTACTTAAAATTTCTTTTACAAGGATAAGCCTGATATCTTCCTAATCATGAAATCATTTGTTAGGAGGAAAAATAAAAAACTAGTAACTGAAATCTACAAAAGAAATATATTTACCGAATTTCACTTAAGAGACTAGAGACTGTGTGTGTTTGGACTAATAACTCTATACATTGCCATCCTGCAAGTTTGGTTAACCGATGTAGCAACATTTTTTTTTTTGTCGTCGACTTCATCGCTCCCAAGAGTACCACAGGTATATCTTTCTATGTCATGGGTTTACAGTCATTGATTGTACAGTCTCTCTAGTTTAATAAAAGAAGCAGTTGACTACTCAATGTCGTCTCCTTTTGCACTGACTGATTCGTTACCCATCCTTATCCATCGTGTGCCGTCCACCACCGCCACAAGGCCAGACACCTGTCTGTTCGTTCTGGTCCTGTGAGCTCTCTCTCAGTTCTTCACATTCTCACAGTAGCATTAACATTGTTACCCATCCTTATCCATCATGTGCCGTCCACCACCGCCACAAGGCCAGACACCTGTCGGTTCGTTCTGGTCCTGTGAGCTCTCTCTCAGTTCTTCACATTCTCACAGTAGCATTAACATCAAAACTTTGGGAATATATGATTCTAATGATTGATTATAAATTTTTAAAAATTTTAAGAACAGGCTAATTCAACTTGACATATGTTTAGTATAAGACATACAGGATGCATTCACAAAGTTTCAAGACTGGTCTGAGAATACAAAATTTATGAAACATTTTGGTACAGCGAACTACAAAGTCTTCGAAATATGACCCTTGGGCATCAGCACACCACTGCCAGTTTTCCATTGTTCATAGGCTCCCTGAAAGTCTTTGCGCACAAGGCTGTGAAAGGACCTCGTCGAAGCTGCCTGGACCACTGAAATCATGTCGAATCGCTTCCCTTTCAGGTCTTTCTTGATCCGAGGAACAAAAAAGTAAGTTAAATATTTTTAAATATTTTGCACTTATTAAATGAATGAAATTTATTAAAGATAACAGATTACATGCAAAAAGTTAAATATTTTGCACTTATTAAATGAATGAAATTTATTAAAGATAACAGATTACATGCAA
>AYEL01042525.1:0-17431 GCA_000484575.1 Olivierus martensii
GAAACAAATTTTATTTAAAAAAAACCCCATCAAATTTGGTAGAACCATTTTGGAGATTTCAAAAATTATAAATATTTTTCGATCGTATTATTATATATAGACAGTCATTGCATTCCCGACAATAATTTTATTGATAAATAATGAAGTGAATCATATTCGCTAACTATGGCGAATTAGATTCATTTCATTATCAATACCAGGGGTTGGCAACCGGCGGTTCCCGGTCGGCAGGATTGGCCGCGTGGAAACGCTTCGCCTTTCCACTCTGGAGGACCCGGGTTCGAGTCTCGGGTTCCACCCCTTGAAAATATTTATCATGGGGTGCGGGCCCGGCCCGTCGATCCCCATCCTCCACAATCCGGCTTTTATCATGGGGTCCGGGCCCAGCCCGTCGATCCCCGTCCTCCACAATCCGGGGTGACCCCTCCGCAGGGTTGAGCAGCTGTGGAAGGGCTTGTTTCGCCCCGTCACTTAGTATTCTCCCTGAATGAAAAGCGGCATCATCTGTTGACAAAAAAAGACCGGCGGCTGTTACGTGGATTTTTGGCGGCTCATGAAAGGTTGACCATACTTACATAGCATGTCCGTATGTTGAATTATTTGACTAATGCATTTGATATGAATAGTAAATTAAAAATAATTTTATACTTTGTGATATCGCCATATTTCTTTTCTTTTTGCATTTTTACGCCACTTCCAATCGGAGATTACTAAGGGGCGGGGCCAGTTCCAACCACGGGCTGCACCCACAGCATATTTTATGCCCCCTTTCCAATCAGGAAGATTACTAAGGGGGCGGGACCAGTTCCAACCACGGGCTGCACCCACATCTGTGGAGGAGGCCAGATGATAAAGAACAGGAATCACTGGCCGGGCCCAGACATCCAAAAAAAATTTTCAGGAAATGCCGGACCCATGACGCGAACCTAAGTCCACTGCGTGGCACGCTAACGCGTTACCACTCGGCCATCCGGCTGTAATATTGCCATCTAATTTCATGCCAGTCATCAGGAGTGAGCATCCTTGGGAGTGAGAATAACAAAGGCGACCTCACATCTCAGGTTATAAAGAAGATATAGGAAATTTGGCTAAGGAAAAACAACCGCAAAAATCATATTAAGAAAGCAGAGAAACATATTGCGATGCATAAACAATATTATTTTGTTTTTACATGATAATTTTTTATTCACTTTGTTTCATAACTCGTATTTTAAATATTTCTGTATTTTTTAAGATTTCTGTAATAAAAATTGATGAAATATTTTTCCACTTATTATTTTCTCTTAATTCAACACTTGCGGCCGGATTATAAAAAATAAATGTTGAATGTGATCCATATATATGAAAAGATTGCCGACCTTTGTACTATATTATATCGTACAAGTACAATATTTCAATATTTTTTTTTTTTTACTTGATAGACAGGGCCATCGGAAGTGGGTATGCAGATTGTGCACCGCACAATGATGCTAAACTATAGGAGGCGCCAAAAAATAACTGGAAAAATTCCACGACGAAAAAACTTATTAATTACTTTTAAAAAATTAATATTTTATATTAGGTTATAGAAAAAATTTTTAATTTCCAAAATTAAAAATTTGTTTGTCAATCTCTTTTCGAGGAATTAAAATCTTTACAAAGTTTTTTGGACAAAAGTATGATAGCGAAAGAGGCATTGAATTTTATTTACGATAATAATTTAATTGATTCATTTCCAAATGCAACTATCTCATTAAGAATTTATCTGTCACTGCTGGTTACAGTTTCTTCTGCATAAAGTAGTTTTTCGAAATTAAAATTCATAAAAAAATATTTACGATCATCAATGAGCAAAGAACGGTTGTCGAATTTATCACTAATTGTAATAGAAAACGAAGAATTAGATAAATTAGACATGACTAATATCCCATCAAAAACATCTCATATGTAAAAATATAAGCCAAATAAAGTATTGTCTAAACAGGATATTTATGAAAATTTAGATGCGGTTATTTTGGTTGATGTTATCATATTATTTTCTTAAATCGTCAAACAAGTAGTTGCATCTAAATTGCAACAAATTTAGATGCGCTACTTACTTTGAGGATTTAAGAAAATAATATGATAACATCAACCAAAATAACCGCATCTAAATTTTCACAAATATCCTGTTTCGACAATACTGTATTTGGCTTATATTTTTACATATGAGATGTTTTTGAGGGGATATCATTTATTTTTGAGATGATATGAACTTTGATCGAAATCGGTTGAATGATATGACCGTAGAAGAGTTCGTGATGAAAAGACCCCTACTTTATTCTTTTTATCCCTAATGGGCTGTATTTTTCACAATAGCTTAATTAACATAAGTAACATTTACTTTTTTTTTCAAAATTGTGTAAACGATAGGATATAATAGAGACATTTCTACAGAAGAGGATCATCATCATCTAAACCTTTTAAATTTAGCCCAATTGGGTCAAAATTCCCAGAAGATTTTAAGCAAGCGAGGTTATGTCTATATTCCAAATTTTATGAGAAGCGGTTAAACAATATAATATATAGAAAAAATTCTATATATTACATGGAAAACGGCATTTTGGCATCTTTAGCCCAATGGTGCTCTAGTTTTTAGAGGATCTCAAATAATGTAAGGAATACCTACTTCCCAAATTTCATCGATATCGGTTGAACGAGACGAGAAATAAGAGTTAGCTATAAACAGGCTTCCTACGTTATTCATTTTGGTCCTATTGGGCTGCACTTCTTTAGAAAGGCTTAATTAACATAAATCACATTTACATCCCAGATTTCTTCGAAATCGGTCAAACGATGTGACCTATAGAGACATTTCTAGAGAAAAAATCATCGTCTTCTACACCATTTAATTTTAGCCCAATTGGACCAAAATTTTTAGATGATTTTAAATGAACTATGCTATGCCTATATTCTGAATTTGATCAAAATCGGTTAAGCAATGCATATGTAAAGAGATTTATGAAAATCAGATCCCTTTACCCCTCTGTTTTGACCCGATTGTGCTCAAATTTTCAGGGGACCTCAAGTAAACAAAAGATAATACCTATATTCCAAATTTCATCGATATCGGTTAAACGATGTGACCTGTAGAGCTGTCTCCATAGGAGAAGGAGGAGAAGAAAAATGGCGCTTTTTTTGTCGATTTTTGCAATTTTTAAATCGCTCTAATTCTATTATTAAAATTGGATTTGAAACTTCCACTTACCAATCTATGTCCTATTGAATACTTTTCTCAAATGCAAATTGTCAGCAGTCTATGTTCTTATTGAATAATTTTCCTCAAATGCAATTGTCAGATTAATAGTATTAGTTAAGACCAAAGTTAGAGCGAGCTGAATTTTGGTTGTAATGACTCCGGTAATAAGAGTCATTCAGTGACTACTGTACTTGACTTAGAGTCACTGCCATGCCTCTTGATCATTGAAAGGTTTGCCAGTGCAGAAGCTAGATTCATTCAGTGACTACTGTACTTAGAGTCACTGCCATGCCTCTTGATCATTGAAAGGTTTGCCAGTGCAGAAGCTAGAAAAATATCATTAGAGACAACATTTACGAAATTATTTTATTTTTTCTTGTAATATTTTTTGTCTTTTTAATAAGTGCTGTGAATGCTTTCATTTATTTACCCTTTTCGTTTAGTTTTCAGGATATATCTAATTACGAGATGGCATTAAAATTAGTTTAAATTATTTCAAATCATTAAAAATTTCCGTTAAGCTTATCAAGAGATAAATTTGGCAAGGTAATTAGGTTCAGGATATATCATTATTTTTAATTCAATGTTTTGTTGGCTTGGTAGATATATAAATATTTTTGTTGGCTTGGTAGATATATATTTACAAAAATGTAACTTCGAAAATTAAATAATTTATTGCAGGGACGCCAAATCAGTTTCTATACAAAGGAGTCTCATGTAACAGCGCCGGCACTGTTGATAGATAATGCGATATATAAAATTTCTTTTTGTTTAACAATTACATTTTTATAAGTATTTTAAATCTTATATATATATGTTGTTTTTCGTAGTGCCGATTACTTTTTATAATCGGTCAATCACTATTGGCCGATTAGTAAATGACAATCTCAGATATAACTGTATACAATTACTATATTTATTTAATTTTAAACGAAATTACATATTGTACATATAAGAACGTTATTAAAACTTTTAAAAATTATCATAATAAATCTATGAAGATGGCAAATCCAAATGTGCTTCTGTAATAAACATTTCAATCATAAAAGCAGTAAATAAAACCGAAATTTTTAAAAATTTTTATTAAATGATGCTTTTTACATACGGTATTTATAAATTGGATACATAGAACTTCGTATTGAATATATAATTAACGAAACTGGATTTTTTCATCACTTATTTTCTGATGATTCCTATATTGTATTAAACGTTTCCTACGCACTTTATGGAGTTAATTTAAGCTTTTAAAATCAAATATATATTATAAATTTTATCGGAAGAGCTTCCTACGCACTTTATGGAGTTAATTTAAGCTTTTAAAATCAAATATATATTATAAATTTTATTATTATTTTAAACTAGCTAATCAATTATCTAATTTATCAAAGCAAACTATCAATAATTAATTGTCATCAATAACTTACCTCATTGGTACTATTTTTACATTTTAATATAAAAATATAATAATATGATTTAAAAAATTTTAATCTAATTATCATAACAAAGTTTATCATTCATTTCATTTATTTAAAATTCCTAGTGATTATTTTTCATAAATAAGTTCTTGAAATAATATATTATCCTTATTTTATATTTCATATTATTTTAATTAATTTTATAATGTTGCTTTCGAATTTTTTAAATGGTTTGCATACTGTAGTTTTTGTTCGTTAAATTATTATTTGCTTTGCTATAATTATTATTTAATGTCGTTTTTTTTTTGTTAAAGGTTTATATAGTATTCTTTACTCATATTTTAATATAGTGTGTAAATAATTAAATTCTGAAATTAAATTGATAAAAGATTGATATTTGTCAACTTTACCAGCATTCATAATAATTAAGTTCTTTGAGTATATTAATGTAAATTCATAGTATTTATTGTTTTACTTATATATACCGTAGAACCTCGCTATCTCGAATCTCACTGGAACAAAAAAAAATTCGATATAAAGAGTTTTTGAGATATCAAAGTTCGATTTTAAATAAAGATTTTTATGTAAATAATGCATACAATAGTTTTAAAATATAAGACATTCTTTTTTCCATGAAATACTCCTACATCTAAATGCAGGATTATTTCATCATAATGCAGGATCCTGCGTCTAAATACTCCTGCATCTTATAAACCAAAGATTGAAAATATCACTTGAATAAACACGATCATATTGACAAAAACCTATCAACAATTAGAAGTGGAACTTAGAAAACGAAACTACTGTACGGCATTACGGCATGTTCAGTATTCCGAGCATGCAAAAAAGTTCCTGTTCCGGTTATCGGTAGCGCACTTACGTTCTTTTGCTAAATTTAAATCCTTTGTTTAGACTCCGAAAGCGAGGGAAAATTCGTATTTTTAATTCTTCTAGCACAAAAATTATAAACTAATTCGAGATGACGAGGATTTTGAAGAAAATACTTCAAGATAACTATTGAAATTACATTGGTTCAATGCCGAAAGTGCACGGAAAAATTTTTTTCCACATATCAAGGGTTTCGAGATAGAGAAGTTCGAGATAACAAAGTTACACTGTATATATATATATAAGTAAAACAATATTTATTTATTATGCATTATAATAATATTATGTATATTATATGATATATATAAGTTATCGATGATATAAATATATATATCAAGGGTTCCCAAATTATACAGCCTGCAGGCCTTATCCGGCCAATAAGATTATTTTATCCAACCTGCTGACATTTATTCCTTATGAAAGAAGTTTTACATTATATAAACACAGGAATAAATTAAATAATAAATGGAAAATATCAAAAATTATTATAAATATTTGTAATGTTTATTTCCTAAATTTAATAAATAATATTATTCAAACATTGTAATTCTTTGAAAAAATACTTCGTTGTTTAATTCAGGGATCGCAAAACGTCATCATTATATGTCAATTGCTACACTTGAGAATCGCTAAGTATAGTACATTTGCAAAGAAAGATTTTTTGTTTTTATATTTCAATGACGTTATCATATATCATAACATGGCAGCGTCCAAACGCTAAAATTATTTAAAATTTGCAAAATAAATAACTTTTGCATAATTTTCCTAATGTATTATTTCTAACTTATTTTACGTATTTCCTAAAACAAAAATAAGTATTATTTTATCATTAATTACAAATAATTTTCTTTGAAAATTAAAATAAAACATTGTAAAACAAATACAGTCGATTATGCATAATTGGGCCACCGATTAATTGGGGCAGCCGCTTTTTGGGGCCAAATCTCAAAGAACGGAAACCAAACGAATAAACTAATACATAATTTAAACGCTTAACTGAGACAAGTAGCAGAAAAGGAATTTAGCAATTTTTGACATATTTTAGGGATTTTTCGAAAGTATGCCGTTGTTCGCACCATCACTTCACCAGGTAGAACAAACTTTAACTTTCTCAATTCCTCACAATACTATAACTTATTATCCTGGATCTAGATTCAATTCTAATCCCTTACCTCCAGTTTTTCAGAAAGGGTCCAGTTTTGGGGTGTTGAACCCTATCCTTCAATCTTCCAGTTCACCTCCTCCATGGTGTTGACCAGCTAAGATGGTCTCTAGAAGTAATTGCCTCCAGATACAGTATATCCCATGCATTATGGCATCTTAACTAAAAACATAAGTGACACCATAAGTAAAACTACAGTGTATATACATTATTTCTATTTTATATAAAATGTGTATTTGTCATATTTTTCCAATTTTTATTATATGTTAGTATTATTTCAGATTTTGTGTATTATTTGGTATGATTTGATAAGTTATTATTTGGGTCTGAGAACACTCAAAAATTTTTCTCATATAAATTAATGATAATTATTTCTTCACTTCATGCCAAAAAAATGGCACGAAGTAAAAAAATAACATTCAACCTTTCTATTTTTAAACAGATATTTCCATCATGCTTTTATGATTTTTACCTTGAGCCATTGCATTTAAGCACTTCTCTATCATAGACAAGCACTTTACATTGGTTCATTATTGTTTGAAGATGCAAATTAGTAAATCATATGATGATGGACACATCTGTTTGAAAATAGAGATATCTTATAAATACTTAATACTATAAAAATGACTACATTGTGTGTTCGAATAGATGCCTGGAAAAAGTAATTGCATTGGATTGAAGTAGTGTAAGGAAGCCGAACAACTTTGACCTGCAGGCAAAACTTTAGGGACCAGACTATACATCCACAGGGAGAGAGAACAACCACGCCATCCCATGGCAATCTTTTTACAATCAAGTCCATTAGCATAATACAAAAATCCAAAAAAACAAAACTTTAACTTGAGGGATCCAAACATATCTTCCATTTTCTTCAGTGTCAAAATACATTAGTACTCTTCTCAACGAACTCAACATAGCATTCTTAATAAACACAATAACCATCATATCGACGAGATTACCGTCACTGACAAAATGGCGATCGCTTCGCACCATCACTTCACCAGGTAGAACAAACTTTAACTTTCTCAATTCCTCACAATACTATAACTTATTATCCTGGATCTAGATTCAATTCTAATCCCTTACCTCCAGTTTTTCAGAAAGGGTCCAGTTTTGGGGTGTTGAACCCTATCCTTCAATCTTCCAGTTCACCTCCTCCATGGTGTTGACCAGCTAAGATGGTCTCTAGAAGTAATTGCCTCCAGATACAGTATATCCCATGCATTATGGCATCTTAACTAAAAACATAAGTGACACCATAAGTAAAACTACAGTGTATATACATTATTTCTATTTTATATAAAATGTGTATTTGTCATATTTTTCCAATTTTTATTATATGTTAGTATTATTTCAGATTTTGTGTATTATTTGGTATGATTTGATAAGTTATTATTTGAGTCTGAGAACACTCAAACATTTTTCTCATATAAATTAATGATAATTATTTCTTCACTTCATGCCAAAAAAATGGCACGAAGTAAAAAAATAACATTCAACCTTTCTATTTTAAAACAGATATTTCCATCATGCTTTTATGATTTTTACCTTGAGCCATTGCATTTAAGCACTTCTCTATCATAGACAAGCACTTTACATTGGTTCATTATTGTTTGAAGATGCAAATTAGTAAATCATATGATGATGATGGAAACATCTGTTTGAAAATAGAGATATCTTATAAATACTTAATACTATAAAAATGACTACATTTTAATTTTTTTATTGTTACATAAGAATCAGATGAAATTCAACAATGATTGCTATTATACTATGAAGTAAGCATTATTTACTTACTTTTGGAAAATATTTTGATCAAATAAAAACTTTTTCACACTAATTTCCAATGTCTGCTCAGTGATCTCATAATTTCTTAAACATACCTTAGTCTGTTGCATTATTTTCCAAACTTTATATAGGTTTGGACCTATTTCTTCAGTATTCATATAAAATTAAATATCATAAATTGCTTTGAAATGTATTCAGTTAATTTTATGATTATCAAATAATATATTTAGAAATAAATTATTTATGATATTTAATTTTGTTTAGAAATGAATTTTATATTGAGAGAAATTTTTTAAATATTTTTATAATTTCAATCCAGTTAACTATAATATATATTTTATATTAATTTAATTTTGATCAAAATAAAAACTTTTTCACACTAATTTCAAATGTCTGCTCAGTGATCACATAATTTCTTAAACACCTTAGTCTGATGCATTATTTTCCAAACTTTATATAGGTTTGGACCTATTTCTTCAGTATTCATATAAAAAGATGGTAACATAGTAAAGAGTTTGCTTGCCATCTAAAGATTGAGTTTAATTCTGAGTCCCATGCCTCCAAATTTTTTAGAAAAGATTCAGACCATCAAAATCCATTTTTCAACCTTCAGATTGACTACTAATCTAAATTTTATAGACAACACCACCACATATTGTTGGACAGTTAGACAAATGTCTTCGAGAAGCATCTACTTTAGATGGAGTTTTGGAATTTAGAAATGAACATTTTTGGACTATTGCATTTGGAAATTTGGTATAATAATTATTTTGATGTCTTTTAAATATGAATCTTTCAATGCCTAATATTTTGTTCTCAAAGTTTAAGTATAATATTTTGTATATTTGTTAAGCAAAAATTATTTTTAACATAATATATTACATATTAACATTGGATGTATATAATTCTGGAAAGATTGTCCAATGATCTGTTTTGGATATATCCAATTTTAAATTTTTCTAACATCATAGAATGCTTATGTTGGTCTATTGTCAAAAATGAAAAGTGCATGCAGGAATTGGATTTTATGAATCTCTGACGAAGAAATCATAAAATTTCCCTAATCATTATTTTGTAAAACTTAATACTGATGTATTGGAATAGAAGATTCCATTTATCCTGTCAATAATAATTTAGTTTCATTCATTTATGTTTTTGTTTTGTAATATAATATAAAAATTAATACAGATTCTTTAAAGATGATCATGGTCAGCAGTTTTCAAAAACAATCAGTGAGGCCACTAGCAACTTCTTGTGACTGGCAATGCAGCTACAAGAAGTTGCTGATGTCCATGCTGATCTTTAGAGTAATAAAGTTTCTTTATGGTAACATAGTAAAGAGTTTAATTCTGGGTCCCATGCCTCTAAATTTTTTAGAAAAGATTCAGACCATCAAAATCCATTTTTCAACCTTCAGATTGACTACTCATGAAGTCAGTCAGTCAGTCAGAAAGTTGAAAAATGACCAGTACTTCAGGCTCAATATTGGCCAAATAGTCATGTGATAAAGTATTCACTTACCACATTGGAGGATCTGGTTTTCACATATCTAATTTTTTTAGAAGATATCCAGGCCCAGCCTGTTGAATTTTATTCTTCATGTTTCTGCTCCATCATAGATATTGACCAGCCTGTGGTTATTTCTAAAAGTGGTTGCAACCAGGTATAGAATATCTGAAGTGTGTTATGGCAGCTTAACTAATATAACCCAACTTTCAAGTCCAGCATAATTGGCTTTTCCATGCTGAGCCTAAAGTGACCATAATCATGTGATATATTCAATTCCCATGTAATAATCAGTGGTATGATTGAATTAATTTAATCTAAGTTTAATATAATAAAATATATTATTTATTTTAAAATGCATGGAGATATTTTTTTATTCAGTCATTCAATATTTATTCAGAAAAAAATTTTTTTAATTAACTGATTAAACTTTATCGATTTGGATTAGCAAAAGCATGGTTGGTTTCTATTAATTTATTATAAGCAGGATAGTTTTAATAAATTCAATAATAGATATTTAACATTGTTATATCCATTATTTCCTTAAACTTTATCTTCACTTATGCACAAAAATGTTTTCTTGTGGCCACATTAAAATTTCTGTTGGCTGCTGAGAATAGGTAGCTGATCATGGTTATGATATTTTATTTAAAATTCTAATTTATTGAAAAATATATATGAAACAAAATAAATCAAGTGCAATATTGATATTTGGAGTTTTTCTGCAATTTAGAAGTACTGATTCAATTGTTTTATTTTATTTAAATTATCATTCAAGTAGCCAATTCTAAATTGTAGCAGATATCTTTACTTTTTAATACAGCATTTGGTTTACTTTTTATATATTAGTTAATATAATAATTTGTCAAAAGATTTACCTTATCGTTATATGCCTTTTATGCACAGAATCATTAAAATATTTACATTTATAAGATACACAATTGAACTATAATTTATGATGTTTAGATATATAATTTTATTTTGATCTCTTAATGAAATTAAATTTATTTTTTAAACCATTTCTTCTGTTTACCATTTTCTTTAATAACAAAAAAGAGATACAAATTTATATAAGCAGTAACTATTGTAAAACTGTCAAAATTGATTTAATATGTTTACTAAATTTTGATTTCTAGATAATTAGTATGAATCATATTTTATATATTTATTGAGTTACAGTATCTAGCATTATAATATTTTAATTGTTTTCTCATCCTTTTTTAAATAAGATCATAAAATAAATATATGATTGACCGTAAAAGACAAAACTACTAAACACTGCTTAACTTTCAATCTTACAGTTCACCAAACAGCACATATAACAGTACCAATAACTAAAATTTTATTATAAAAACAAAAACTCTTTTGGTACCTAAGATACCATCTTCAGTTGTACAAACAATTTGGAACACTTAAGGCTACAAGTGATTCTAAAATAGAACGTATAATAGAACAAAATTCAAAAAATTAACATTCAAATAAATATAACAAATTAATATTAGTACATAAAACAATTCATATACAAGTATACCAGATTAAACTTTCTCCTGAGGGGAGAATGGAACAATAATAAGGGTTATATATTCTTTTAACAGCATATCTCTAAGCTGTACTCAGCCCATCAGCTTGCCTGATATTAATGACATTGTTGGTTTCATTATTTTTTAGTATCTGTAATTTTTCTACTAAAGGCATATCTTTACAATTATGTACATTTTTTATTATCCTGGCATCCTGCCATAATACTTCGGTGTTCTTCTCATATACTAATCTTTGGCAGTATTAAGATCTCCTTTGCGTACATTGTCCTTATGCTCCGATATTCTATCTTTAAAATTTCGGGCAGTAGCCCCAATGTAAACTTCTAACTGGTTATCATCTAAATTTTGCAAAGGGACACTGTATACCCCTGACTTATAATCACTCGACCTTTTGCTCTTGTCATTATGGAGTATATTAAAGATGGTAGGGGCCCTTTTGAAGGTGTGGGCTACATTAGTAGATTTTAAGGAGGTTCTAACAGCTTTATTAGGGTGGAGCCAGTATGGTATAGGGAGCCAACACGTAGTGGTCAACTGCATGCTCATTAGACATTGAAGTCTCATGTTGGCCAGAGGGAAGGGTCTGCCTGTCACATTTGGCTTTCTCTTTTAGATACAGGTCTTGCATAAACTTAGTAGTATAGCCGTGTTATTTTAGCGAATAGTCAAATACATGAATAGGGAATCCACGAATACCGAGAATTGATTGTACTATAGAATTTAAAAATTAATTTCTACACTATATTATTCATCAACACAAAAAATATTTTTCTATTTAATCATCTAGACTTCTATTTAGAATGAAATTATTAACTAAAATATCTATCAAAGCTTAATCTAAATGATTAATTTATTTATTGACAGTCAGAGTAAGGTTATAAGGGCCAAAAAAATTAGTGTTCTGTTACTGAATAATAGCATCTATTGTATGCATCTCTGAAATCGTGCCACACAAAACTGCTTGGGTAGGAGACTTAAGATATTTTATAATATTTATATTATAATTTTCTCAAGATTTATGTACACACAATTTACACAAAAATATTTTTATAGGTATATACACTTATATAAATATTTTTTCAAATATATATATATATATATATATATATATGAAAATTCAAACTAACATCAGGCCATAAGTTAAATCTCTAGGGCTAAGGCAGTATTAAGATCTCCTTTGCATACATTGTCCTTATGCTCTGATATTCAATCTTTAAACTAGTTATCTTCTACTTCTAACTGGTTATCATCTAAATTTTGCAAAGGGACACTGTATACCCCTGACTTATAAATTGAACAGTAAAAATTAATACTGACCGATAAATTGTGAAAGCGAAAGTGGACTAAAAACTGTGAGTTATTCTGAATTAAAGACATAAATTAGTGTTGTATGAGATGATTATCGGATTTTGTATTGAATTTATAGTGAAACAAGATTATTTTGTTGAAGAACTGTCAGTTATTCTGAATTAAAGACATAGATTAGTATTGTATGAGATAATTATCGAAAGTTCTTCTGAATTAAAGACATAAATTAGTGTTGTATGAGATAATTATCGGATTTCTGAATTAAGACATAGATTAGTGTTGTATGAGATAATTATCGGATTGTGAATTTAGTTATAGTGAAACAACATTATTTTGTTTTGTGTGAATAAATTGGACTATCGATTTAGTTATAGTGAAGCAAGATTGTTTTGCATTGTGTGAATAAATTGGACTATACGAAATGTAGCTTATATGAAACAAGATTATTTTGTTTTGTGTGAATAAATTGGACTATATGATTAGTGTTGTATGAGATAATTATCGGATTTTGTATTGAATTTAGTTCAGTAAAACAAGATTATTTTGTTTTGTGTGTAAATAAATGGGACTATAATGTATTCACTCTTTATTAATCTCTACGATCTCGTAAACCCACAAAACGATTCACTCTGTGTTATTAATCTCTACGAACTTGTAAACCTACAAAACGTGACAATATGATACTCTTTTAATTTATGTTAATCTCTACGAACTCGTAAACCTACAAAACGTAACAATATGATACTAATAAATTGGACTATACGAAATATAGCTGTATTCACTCTTTATTAACTATGAACTCGTAAACTCACAAAACGTAACGATATGATAGTCTTTTAATTATAAATAGCATAATTTATAAATTTATTTATGCAAAATAATCAAAATAAAACGAAAAAAATTTGTTTTTATTTAAAAACCGTGTAAATTGAGTACCGTGCAAATCGAGGGCTAGGTGTATAAAGATATCAATTTAATGTTGTAAAATAATTGTGGTAAAAAGAGATCATTTGATTATATTATCATTTTAAAAATGATAAAAATATTGCTTATATCTTCGATACAAATAGTTAATGCTTATATTCTGTTTTTTATTTAAAAAAAAACTTTGCCTATATATATATCTTATAATTATATTCATAATTATACTTTTAACTCTACACCCCATTAGTAATGACATAAGAGTCCCTGAACAATTCAGTAGTGGAATTATCATTTCACCACTTGAACAGCAATGCTATGCTAGTCTACCAAATTAGCTATAAGTGATGTACTTATTATGATAAAAAATAAAAACCAGTGAGTCAAATACTCACAGTATTTATTTTAACTATATATACATATAAATGCATTCATTTGTACATGCTATTAATTTGGAACAGTATTATTGATCAACTAAATTTGAATCTCTATATCTCAAAATCTCTTAAATATTTTACAAGATTTTTTAATTCTATTATATAAAGGAATATGTTTTATTGTTAACAAATGAAAAATTATGATCTTGAGATGCTTTCTTCATAGCTGTGTCTTCACTTTGCCATCTTGTTTGGGTATCTAAATATTTTGAATTTTTTATTTTAGAAACAAGAAAAAAAGATTTGTATTCTTTAATAAATATAAATTTTATAGCCTGTTTCAATTCAATGTGCTGAAAAAGTCTCAAATATAGTATTTAATTGAGTTCAGTTGTTGATCAGATAAATGCAAATAGTCATTAACAAGTAAAGTTTTCCAGTTTATAATTTTGTTGACAGTTTAAGTTTAAATTATGCTCATATCATATACTATATGCCAGGGGTGGCCAACAGGTCGATCGCGGGACGATTTGTAGTCGATCTTCGTAAGTTATCGGACGACTTTCTTACTGCATAATGCCTTCTCTAGACAAGTGAAGCCACAATTTCGCTTTATTGCTGAGTATGGCCCATAACAGAATAGCCGGTAGCAGCAGAGCATTTGGACAAAAAATCTCTAAATAAGATCAATTGCAAATACGATTATTCTAATATTTCATAAAGTTTTATAATTATAATTTTTCATAATTTTGAAGTATATTTCAAACAGATTTTTATTTTCAGAGTGGTTCTGTGCATGTTCGAATACGAAGAGATGCTAATGAACAATTAGTGTTAGCTCACTTGGTTGACAGACTTTCCAACCTAGTATCTGATTTAACAATACAGGTAAGAACAAAACAATAAACATAATAATAATTTCCAGTTGAACTATAAGAAATTTTAGTTTTATTTAAATTTTATGATATTTAATAATATAAAATTCTGATTTTCCATTATATCTAATAACAAAGCCCTCAATAATTTTACTATTAATAGCATTGTTATTGATTACTGTGACAACCTAAATTTATTAAATTAAATGATCAACTTCCATAAAAGTTGAATAAACATTGCTCTGTCACCAATAACATTATTTAATTATCTATGTGTATTTAAAATACTCTAGAGAGTGAAATAGACTAGTTTTATGTTTATTTAGATACTGAAAGATTAATTTGAATTATTTAATTAAAATATTATTTGCATTATTTGACTTTATCAAGAAATGTGTTCATTCTATTTCCACATAGTTATAATAATGGCCAATTATGCATTATTTCAGATTAACTTAATTCATCTTAAAATATATGGAGTTAAGATTTAGATTTAATAGCTACTTGCTTCGACTGCTTCATCTTCTGGGATATGTTTCTAACACCATCTTCTCCCAAGAACTTATCAAATACCAGTTCACTTAAAATTTGTCTTGTGTGTTAGAACAACTAGCTCTCTGATTCTGCCAATCAGTATTCTTTCTATAACAGATTTGTTATTTCAAATAACTCCTATGTAAATATTGTCCGATTTCATGTATACTCAAACATTGCTAGAAGAAATTAAATGATCATCATTGATATTTCCAGTGTTGTTGTTGAGATTTTAGCTGATGTCAGTTAAGTAAAGCAGTCACATATCATCTTGGAGGATGTGTGTGTTCAATTTTGAGTCCCACAGCTCTAGTTTTTTAGGAGGGGCTTAGTCCATTGAATCTCATTCTTTAACCTTTCAGTTGTCTTTGTCACAGTTTTGGCTAGCTTGTGATATACTGTAATAGTGGCCATTATCTGCTTCAGTATATCAAGAGACCCAGTCGGGTCTCTCGCTAATTTCAGCGAGAGAAACGACAGCGTGTCTCTATACAGGAATGATGATAGTTCCGCGCCACCTATATTGTTTTTTTTACAGTAAACTTGAACTTTAAAATTAAACTTTCATATTATCCAAAATAACATTTTTCTTATCTTTCACAAGAGTGTAAGAACATACGCGCTTATGCATAATAAAAGAGTAATCATCATTTTCTTTTACGGATTTGAAAGATCATCTTCTTACGAGTCAGTACAAGTCAGTGTACATAGCTAACAAGATAAGTTGCCAACTGCCTAACTTGAGTTTCATTATCTTGATATTTATCGCCTTATTATTTTATTCACATATTATTGCTTTTCATAGATATATTAAAAATAAAAGGCATTTCTTTTTGTTATATATATATATATATTTATTTATTTATGTAAAATAAAATAACTTTACTGATAATTACAATAATTATTAGAAAGGCAGCAGTTACCAAAGCGCCACCTAGTAAATATTTGTTATTGTGATATTTATTCTTACGCGTGTCGTTAATCTCATGTGCTAACAAGTATAATAAGTAATTAAAGTGATTAATTGAACATCCCTGTGGGTAAGGGGTTAGAATATTCCCTCTATCTGACCCCGTGTGTCCTAAAGGGTGACTAAAGGGGTCACCTCATACCATTCAGTGATTGTCGCATTCATCACTAGGGTTTCACTTGCGGGTCCCTGCACGGAACCGGGACTGCTGGCAGTGTCCAAATCCGTCCCTAGATTCTGTGATGGGATCCCATACGGACACCAGACCGCTCGGTGGGCACACCTGCCTCGAACCAACCCTCGTTTTCGGAAGAAAAAGTCCCGAATTAAAACCTCCATATTAATCCCATTAAAAAAAAATTGAATTATTAATTAATACTGACAAGGAGACTCCACGGGTCGTGACTCATCGATTTTGACGAAAAAATTTGTGCGTGCAGATCTCCACTAATAAAGTTCATTGGGCCAGCCATTCGACGCAATACTCAAGCAAACTCCAGAAAAAAATTCGTAAAGTTTGACCAAAATCAATTCTGACTTATATACGCGCCCTTTTAAAATACTATACCATGTATCCGTAGCCTACTCGGTAAGATGCTCACTTCGTATCCCTATGGTCGTGGGTTCGAGGCACGATGGTTTTTGTTGTTTTTATTTCTTCAAATTTTCTTTTTTTATTTTGTTGTAAATTTATGGGTATGCTTTAATATTTATTTTCGAAAATAAATTTTGAAAAATATTTTTATCATGGCTAAAAGCTTCAAATTTGTTGCAGTCATTTCTGTTATTAACGTAATATTATTCAACGCACTTTTTAAAGAATAAGTTACATTGAATGATAAATTCAGCTAATAAATAGTGCATTTATTTTTACTTGTTAGCATTAAAAACCGATTGCATTATATAGAGAGAACAATTATAATTTCAAA
>AYEL01042546.1:0-28862 GCA_000484575.1 Olivierus martensii
TAAATTATTATTAAAATATTAAATAATTCAAAATGTGATTGTGAATTATTATTTAAGTAATTCAAAATGTGATTGTGAATTACCTACTTAACTCGTAAAAAAGAGAGCACGGGAAATTCAAAGTTAATGTTTAAAATGGAATTATCAAAAAATGGAGCGGAAATATGTTGAAGTTTTTTATTTTTCATTTTTCTCTCCCATCAAGATATTACAGCAGGAATAATTTTAATGAGTAACTCAATGACTTTGTCAATTGCAATTTGTTAACGAATATTTCTTCAACATGCAAATGATTATATATAATGCTACCAGAATTCAAACTGATAATCGATACATCGAATCGACTAATAGATACATCGATCTTCATGAAAATCGTAAATTTCTATGAAAGAGGGAATGAGTGCGATTGGGTTTGAGTCTCTATCTCCCGAATGTGTTAAATTTTTTTAAATAAATACATAAGTAATACTGGAAAACAATATTTATGCATTTATAAATAATTGAAATTGTTTTGTATGATTAATAATAACATATATGTAAAGAATTTTACTTATATTCATAGAAAAGGAAAAAAAAACGAAACTTTCTACACATAAAATATGGTATATAGTAAAATCAATATTAAATAATTTATGTATTCGTTATTTATATCATATATACTGTATATATTAGAAGTAGAAATGAGCGGAAATATAGTCATGTGATTTAATCTAAAAATACTGTATATAATGATAAAAACACATCCAAACTCTTGTAGGGATTCCAAGAGGGAATGTTAAAATGGCATCCATTATTACGTTACAGCGCCATCTACGAATTCTGTCTTTTTAGAGGAACTACAATTTCAATGTAATTTTTATTCTTTAATTTTTAAATTATTAACAACAATAAATAATTTGGGTTGTCGCAGACATCCAAAAATTAGACCTTTCTAAAGATATTCTATAGAAATCTGTACAGTAATTCAACCGAAAAAGGGACATCTCTCAGCCAGCCACGTTTGACTATTAAGATATAAGAAATTTCTCATTAAAATTATGCCTGCGATACGATGATGATTATAGTGTAACTTAACAATAAATCAATAAGTATTGCATTTTGCTGTTAATTCACTTTAAAATCCTTTTAAGATGAAAAACAACGTCAAAACGTGGAAGAATAAGTAAATTAATTTATGTTTATTAAAAAAATAATAAACTTTTTTTGGTTTTTTTAAGGGTGTTTTATTCTATATATGCATAAATTCGAATTTGCTTAAATTACAAAATAGTGAAATAAAATTTTGAATGTTTAATTTATTTAATTATTGGTGAATGAAAAATTAATTATTTAAACAAGGATTAAACAAAAAATTTTAGATAATAAAATAATACAAACGGTAGTAAATTAAAAAATAATATTCTACTGTCTAGAAGAAAAACTTGGCAGTAATGTTTATCACTAATAAAGACTCGAAGTCCATAGCCATGTTTTAGAAATGATGCAATTTCGTTATAATTAATTACATTATAGTTTTTGATTTCTCTAAACTTTAAATCGTTTCTGATGTTAGTAAAGACCCTTATTAGCTTTAAACATAATTCAAATAAATAAATTGCTTACCTGAACATCCTGGCCTTCAAAATAAATCATATTCTGTATGGATTTTCGTAGTGTTTCACGAATTTTCCATCAACAATCGATTTTCAGAAATGATATTCTTATCATTGTTGGAGTTTGAGTATTGTTATCAAATTTCGATCTTTTTAAATTAATAATTTGTTATTAGTTTTTTAATATTTTAAAGTTATGCTAAATTATACATAACACTAGAGCAATAGAGCAGCGTTTCTCAAACTATGGGTCGCGACCCCAAATGGGTCGCGACCCCAGCATTTCGCTTCGCGACCCCAAATGGGGTCGGGAAGCGAAATGCTGGGGTCGCAAAAATTAAATTTAAACACTTGAATTTCAGTTTATATGTAATTTCACAAATGCCCCAATATTTAACGTATGACAACATATCGCACACGTACTTCTAAAGTGACACAAGTCAAAAACTTGCATTTTTGTGTTGGCACCATTTCAAAACTTGGGAAGCAATCCTCCATCGGCTTTTGAAACCGTTTTCCTAAGGCCTACAAATTTTGAAAAAATTATTAGTTATATAATGGTTTTTGATTAAGCTGATTTCATAGTTTTCCCCAATTTTCCGAAAACGTTCATTTTTGACTTGTGTCACTTTAGAAATATGTGCGAGATATGAATTTTCAGTGTAATTGGTTGATTGTGTTCATCTTAATAAGTGTTATAAATTTTCAGTGTAGTTGGTTGATTGTGTTCATCTTAATAAGTGTGTAAATATACTTGTACGTTTTATTTCATATTTAATACCTGGGGTCGCGAAAGTAATTGGCTGATTGTGTTCATCTTAATAAGTGTATAAATGATGTATTGAATGTTTTATTTCATATTTAATACTTGGAGTCGCGAAAAATCTTGTAATGAAAAATTGGGTCGCGGAAAATCTCGTAATGAAAAATGGGGTCGTGAATGAAGAAAGTTTGAGAAGCGCTGCAATAGAGCATTACGCAAAATGTAATGCAAACAGCATTACATTTTGCGTAATGCTCTATTCGTTGAACTAACGTATAAATCCATTTTATCTTTCCAAATATTTTTAGTTACTTCGTATATTCTTAAACTAGTATTTGATATACTCTGCTTTTCGTTACTGCATAAAGTTTATCGTTGGTAAGCGATTAAAATAATATATTACTAGAAATTACCCGCTCATATAAATGAGCGGAAATATAATCTTGTGATTTAATTTTATAATACTGTATATAACGACGAAAAACACCTCTGAACTCGTGTAGGGAATCCAAAAGAGAATCATAAAATGGCATCCATTATTACATTACAGCGCCAACTGCGAATTCTGTCTTTTTAGAGGAACTACAATTTCAATGTAATTTTTATTTTTTAATTTAAATTATCAATAACAATAAATAATTTTACCTGTCACAGATATCTAAAAATTACACCTTTCTAAAGATACCCTATTTATAGAAATCGGTACAGTAGTTCAACTGAAAAAGGGACGCCTGTCACAGATATCTAAAAATTATACCTTTCTAAAGATACCCTATTTATAGAAATCGGTACAGTAGTTCAACCCGAAAAAGGACATTCAGCCAGCCACGTTTGACTATTAATATATATGATGCCATCGAAAAACAACTTCGGCATAATCGAAATTTATGCATCCGCTATAACATACTTTAGTTTTTAGATACCCTTTTAAGCTTTATGTTTTATTTATTTAATAACTTAAAAAGATCCAAGATAAAGTAGCCATGTTTTCCCACCTGTTAATTTCCAAAGAACAGAAAGAGGTTTTATCAACGTTTTATATATATTATGGAAAGAAGCCATGTTTGCTAATTCATCGTATTCTCTCGTCATGATTTTCTTTCGTTGAAAAACTTTTTATGCCTTTTGAAAAAAGGCCCTATATTCCGCGACTTTATTTAGTGCATAATTGTATCTGTGAAGACGTTTCAATTAAAGAAGCAACAAAGTTTGGATAATATCTTGGTTTTCCATTATGATAGAAAAATTCGTCTACATAAATGATGAAGAATAATTAAATGTTTATTTTATATTAACGAATAAATTGATGGTCACTGCCATGAGAATCTTATAATTATGGAAATGTCCGGTGAATATCTAGTAAATATTATATTATTAATAGTCTTTTTTTTGGTCAACAGATGACGCCACTTTCCATTCAAGGAGAATACTAAAGTGATCGGGCGAAACAACCCCTTCCACATGCTGCCCACCCCTGCGAAGGGGTCAGCCGGATTGTAGAGGACGGGGATCGATGGGCCAGGCCTGGACCTCATGATAAATATTTTCAATGGATGAGACCCGAGACTCGAACCCGGGTCTTCCAGAGTGGAAAGCCGAAGCGGCCAATCCGGCCGACTATTATTAATAGTCAAACGTGGCTGGCTGGCTGACTGGATGTACTTTTTTCGGTTGAACTACTGTACCGATTTCTATAAATATGGTATCTTTAGAAAGGGTTAATTTTTGGATGTCTGCGGCAGCCCAAATTATTTGTTGTTATCAATAATTTAAAAATTAAAGAATAGAAATAACATTTAAATTGTAGTTCCTCTAAAACGATAGAATTCGCAGATGGCTCTGTAACGTAATAATGGATGCCATTTTACGATTCCCTCTTGGATTCAATACATGAGTTCGGAGGTGTTTTTGTCGTTATATACAGTATAGATTAGATTAAATCACATGATTATATTTCCGATAATTTATATCAGAGGGTAATTTCTAGTTGATATAAAAAGCTGGATTCTGCTTTTCACGGAATTGTCAAATGTGATACCGTTCGATTGATCTCATCAAACTGGTTGAAAATTATAATAAAACCATGGACGAAAGAGGCACCAATTAGAAGATATTTCCAAAAATTTATCTCAGTATTGGTAAACAGATCATATACCACTGCCATATTGTACGATAAGTAAAACGTCACGTGATCATATCGTAATGACGAAAACTTGCTATGGTTTTACACTTCGTTTTAAAAGCCATAAATACACCGGGAATTATTCTTACGTTATGATTTTAGACTAAAATTAATAAGTTACTTATGCAATTTATGGATTTATATATTATATATACTGTATTTGCATGCTATGGTTTTACACTTCGTTTTAAAAGCCGTAAATACACCGGGAATTATTCTTACGTTATGATTTTAGACTGAAATTAATAAGTTACTTATGCAATTTATGGATTTATATATTATATATACTGTATTTGCATTGAGAGGTATAATTATATCATTTTGAAAGCGTTCTTGCCAAGGAGTTTGAATATAATTCTTGCGCGTCAAGATGTATTATAGTTAACTCCCGTATAACGTGCTCTCCAATAACACGTATTCATATAACGAAATCGCTCTTCTATAACACTAATCCATGTAATGTTACATCTTGAAAGTGTCGCGCAAAACATTGTTCCTTTCAAGATGGCGTCGCGCACAGGTATCGATACTTCGTTGTGATAAGTACTTTTTCATATAGTTACTTATCGGTTCCGTTTTCGCGATTGATTTATATACCGATTTACTACTAGTAATATGACTAAAAATATTATGCAAAAATCTCGGATTCCGTGAAAAGCAGAATCTTGCCATATAAAATTCAAAGGAAAATCACTTTTCAGAATTTTTTACTTAATTCCTTCTTAATTCATTAATAGTAAACAGCCAATCGTACTATTGATTATATGGAAAATTTGTATTTTAAAAATCTGAATTTAAACAACTAGATTATCTAATAAATTAATGCATCTATATAGCACAAAATTAATAAATATTGGCAAAAATAGGCTAGGATAAATCGCAAAATGCGCAAGTGCTTCCGAGTAGGTGAGAGGCCTAATATTTTGTTGTAATTTTATATCATCAACATTATTTTATAGTCAAAAAATCATTACTGACACTATAAATCTCTCCAATGATTTCTATATTTTTATGTGGTTCCGCTATTTCAAATTTTGTTAAAGATAAGTTCGACATAATTATAATTAGTGGCGAAAATTAGCTTAATGCTTACAAATTCACTATTTTTTCTTACAATAACAGTTAAAAATTAGTCGACAGAATAAGAAAACAAATTTCTTACCTGAATTTGCTCAAAATTTATAATAAATTGGACTCTGCATCGCTCTATCATGAGAGATTCGATGAATTTTCCACCAACAATAAATTTATTGTATAAATATTTCAACAATGAGTTCTCTCGGGTATTATTATCGTATATCGAAATATTTTTTTTAATTTATGATTTTTTTTCAATCAATAAATATTTAAGGCATAATTTTTAATCAAAATCTGTATATTTTCTTATGGTAACACGAATTTATTGTCCTTCCATTATAGCGTTTCTCTTTTTGTCTTAGGTTTACTGGGTTTGATCTTTCGATTTTTATGTTTTCTTGGTGTAGTGTTATTAAAATAACAACCAAAATTATATTTAAATGATGTAAGAAGTGTGTTTGGTAGAGACGAATATTTTCGGATCCAAAATCAAAATAAATGCAGTGGCGATATGATAGTCGAACTTCGAATCACAAAAATTTTATCCATGTAGGCGTACTTTATTATTATATCCGTTTTTGATATCTAAATATTATTTTTAATCCATTAATAAATGAATTCATTATAGATAACATTTTTATATAAAATTAAATAACTATTATTAAATAATAATTAAATTCAGATATGATAATTTTTATTCCGGATTTTTTAAAATAAAAATATCAGTTCGGTTCTTATTTAAAATATTCGTATTATATAAATTTAGAAAAAGTCTAATTCAAAAATAAGTAGAAGGAAATACAGTAGTACCTCGGTATACGTCCTTAATCCGTTCCAGATTCTTGGACTTATACCAAACAGGACGTATACCAAACGGATTTTTCCTATAAGAAATAAAGGGAAAATGATTAATCCGTTCCATGAAAAAAAAAATCCTATTGTTATAGGCATATTATATATTGATGGGGTTATATAAAATAATTAATAGATGAAATAAATGAAAATTTAATCTCACTACCTAGCTGAGAAGAGTTGAATGCATACTAAGATGATGTTGAGAAGGAAGGAGATGTTATTGTTTGGAAGGCAAATCCGCTTGCAATAAAACTTTAGGAATCTGAAATTCTGGTGTTTTTTTCTCTTTCTATTTTCTGTCTCTCCACACTCCATTCTCGTAGAATACTATGTGGCGGTGCGAAACAAGCTCTTCCACAGGCTGCCCATCTCTGCGGAGGGGTCAGCCGAATTGTCGAGGACGGGGATCGATGGGCTGGGCTCGGACCCCATGATAATTATTTTCAAGGGGTGGGACCCGAGACTCGAACCCGGGTCTTCCAGAGTGGAAAGCCGAAGCGGCCAATCCGGCCGACTATTATTAATAGTCAAACGTGGCTGGCTGGCTGACTGGATGTACTTTTTTCGGTTGAACTACTGTACCGATTTCTATAAATATGGTATCTTTAGAAAGGGTTAATTTTTGGATGTCTGCGGCAGCCCAAATTATTTGTTGTTATCAATAATTTAAAAATTAAAGAATAGAAATAACATTGAACGATCTCCCGCGCTATGTTGACGATTGTAAAGCTGAACTAAGTAACTTAGCATTATAGATAAATTAAATCTCTTCTGGACGACTACGTGGTAAAGCAGTCATTTACCAAACGACTGTTTTATCATGCAGAATCCTGGTTCAAATCCCGTTCCACGCTTCTCATTTTTTCAGGATGAGTCTCGGCCCAGTCCGTTGAACCCATTCTTCACTCTTCCGGTTAACACCATTATAAAACATATTATGGCTATTTAGTCTGTAAAGATGGGGAAAAGTGCCCGACATCATAAATAGTATATCCCATGTATGTTATGGCAGCTTAACTGAAATTAACCTAACCCGATAAATAAAATAATAAAATATGATTAGAAGAGAATATACAATATTTATTTTAATTTAATACAGTATAACTGTTATTTTTCAAAAGTTTCATTATATAATATTATGATATATTGGTTACAATAAGAGTCAAAGTGAGATCTGCTGAATGTATATGCAATATATATATATATATGTATACTGTATATAGTCAAACCCTGCTAAGACGCCACCATCCGTTTGGAGGCGATTTTGGCGGCTAATCGTGGTTGGCGGCTTATCGAAAACACGTTTAGTATAGAAACGAAAACGAACTTCGAATTTATTAAATTTAATAAAATATAGTACATTTATATTTAGCATCCAAACTTAACATTTCTAAAAAACTGTAGGTCTATACTTTACAGTATAGTATACTTAACGTATATATACAACAGTATTATATATAGAAAACATTTCCATCTGCTATTCTGATCTTCTACTTTGAGTTCTTTATAAAACAAATGTACACAACTTAAGTACAGTGTCCTTATTTGCTCGGTACGCAATAAACGATGGAAACGATCTGGTTCTTACGATCTTAAATTTTCTACAACATAGATATGAACTAGACTTAGAGTTACGATTAAGCGTAAACTTAATTTCTCTCACCCACTGGTTACAAATGAATTCAGAGAGCTTTTATATTATATACAGTATTGTATATACAATACTGTATATACAATACAGTATTGTATGTACAATATGAACTTTCGGGATGTAAGACACTTAACATGCCCTTGCGGATTAACGAGGATCAAATACAATACCAAAAGAAATATTTGTTTAGACGTTTCTACTGGTGGATGGCGGATGGCGTCTTATCAGTGATTGCCTATTCCATTAGCAGAGGGAAGATCTGTTCCACCAAATTTCTTGGCGGTTAGCGAGAGTGGCGGCATAACGGGGGTGCGTCTTATCGGGGTTTGACTGTATATATATCAAATAACATAGAAAATCACATAATATATACAGCATATTCATTGTTAGATTCGACAACATGATGAGTGCGTTCCAAACCTCAACAGTAAAGGTTGGTTCCCACTAGCGCGGAACCGCGGCGGAAAATACCTCCATGACGAAAGCAGAGCGGTTTTGACGTCATACCGCGGCGTAAAAACCTCTACCGTCCAGAGTCTACGAGGATTTATAAAGTCATCAGTGATTAGTCTCATTTGACGTCAAAAATAACTCAACATCAGTTTGTTTCTGGAACGACTTGCTGAATGTGGAGATAAGACAACAGCTAACATGGTGATGAAGAGAATAATTAATGTTATAACTTCATTCGTGTCATAGAAAGCATTAAAATGTATTTGCCAATAAATAATGACGATGATAATGATTTATTACACTCTCTAACTTTTAAAATCTTATCACCTATTATGAACTACTTTTCCCGCGACGTTGGAAAAACTGTGTAAACCGGTGTCAACACACTCACCACCTAAAAGACCTCGATGACTGTATTGAGCGTCTGATGAGCTCAACACTGATTGACTTGTTGAGGTTTGGAATGGTTTGCTGAAATTTTTTACTCATCACTGATTAGTATGTTGAGATTTAGAACGCACCCGGTCATTAATCTTAAATTCTTTTGACTTTAAAAATGCTTATATGTATAATAGATAGCTCTTTTTTTATATAATATGCTTATATTATCATATCAAAGGCTTTATAATTATAGTATTGCATTAATCTCTTTTGAAAATATTGCTAAAATTAAATTAATAAATATGAGTAAATATGTTTTTAATAGTATTTGATACAATTTATTTTATAACTAATCTCATAACTGTTATTTTTTTAGTAGAACACTGTTGGACCATATAAAATAAAGGAAAAAGATCGAAGAAAAATATTGCCTATTTTTCGTTTTTCTTTTTTTTATTATTTTTTTGGTTTTTTGAATCCATCCAAGGATCTTTGATCTATCCATGGACTGTTTTGAAATCAGGCTGCTTTATATAGAATATGAAGCAGCCTGATTTCAACTTTTGTAAAGAAAATGATTAATTAATTCTTCTCTTTAAAAGAAAGTTATGATCCAATATCATTTTCATACTAATAGTATGAAAAAACTTTTTGTCACTGAAAATATAGTACAGTACTTATTGTAAATGTATACTGGATTATTAATAGCACTAGGTGGCGCACCGTGTAATTCTATATTTGTATGATAAGGCGCATATTCGTTTTTGAATTAGCTGATAAGGTAAGCTATGTAATGTTTTGTATCATTTAATTAAATATCAATGTAGCTTTCTGAATATCAGGACCAAATAACTTCAGCAAAGTATAATAGTAATGATCTTTCATACCAATTTCACTAATACGCTAAAGTTTAATACAAGATGTTCCGATCTCAACAAAAAACGTGGTGGGATAGAATTAAAATTATACCATTTAAATATGTAATAAAATAGTTCGACCCCGTAATATCTTTAAGAATACCAATAATTACAAATTAAAAATATTGATAAACTATTTTTGGGATAAGTGAATAACAATTCTGTTGATGCTGTGCTGAAATGCTTAAATTATCAGTGAAATCTGTAAGAACTATAAACCAGTGTTTTTAAATCTTTTCATTGCTACGATATATTTTTTAAAAACACCTTAATTTTGCCATATGGATCTTTGTAAATATAAAGAAAATATCATTAAAGCAAAAGTGGAATGTTTATTTTCATGTGTTCAAATTTGTAGCATCAGTTGAATGGGTAATATATGTATGCTATGACTTGCAACAAAGAAACTTCTCTGCTCCATCAAATAAAGTATTACAAGGTACAATGTCTGAGATGGAACTCTTGTTTTAAACATAGTCTGATCCAAAGGTGCAGGTGTGCATAAGGTCTAGATCCACAGGAATGATGATCAAAAATAGCAAACCCTTTCAGGTGCAACAAGCTTAGGGATTTATTCACTACATCCATCCTCTGTGCACTGTGTTGTCATAGCAACCGGCATTATTTGGAAAAAAGGAACATAACTGTAAGAGCAGAGGAATTGAAAATACAGAAAGACAAAATGAGTATTTGCATCTCTGAGTTCTCCTATTACTGGAGACTTCCAAAGATCAGGTTGTACTATGATGTAAAAATACCAGCAGCCAGCCGAAAGGCTTGAATAAGATCTGAAACCTTTTCTTACTAAAATCTTTGACTAATAAACACATATCTGTTGAGGAAGCACATTCAAGGTGCATATCTATCCCCATCTTAAAGGTGAGAGAACTTCTCCCATTTCATAGTCTGGTGCAGGCTGTATGTAGCTAAAACAACTGCCACAGGATATCATGGGGAAGTATGGACTAATGCCATAAATTGGCCAGGAAAAGATCCTTTTCATGGCTCATACTGTTCAAGTAACAGCCATGAGGTTTTTGTATTCTCCCTCAGTGAAAAGCTTCCCACTAGTATCTATGAGGACAAAGTCCCTGTCAGCTTGATGCAATTACCAGTCAGACTGGCATCCTATCCTCCCTATTCATCCTTTCGTCATGGTGCACCATCTTGGAATTTCATTTTCTTAGAGAATTTGCACTTCATGTAGAACATGCAGCAGGTCAATTCTTAATCTCAGACTCACAGGGACTAGGTAGTCCAGTGGTGAACTGCCAACAAAAAAGGAATTTCATTTGAAGGTAGGCTCTACCAACAAAATAGGAATATCATTCAGTCAATGTCTGGATTACCCAGTCTTGGCCATCCTGGGCTTACTGTATACTGCAGAAACTCTCTGTAGAAAGTCAACCAAGGTCAAGAACAGAACTGATTCAACCTCACATTTGAGTACAGGTTCCCCAAGTCCAGTTGTATGCCATTTGAAATATGCTATTGGAACATAAATATACATCTGCACAAGCACCAGGCAGATACAAGGATGTCTTGAATAAAATTCTATCCCACTGAGTTCATATGAATGAATAATTGAATGTATTGGCTTGGATGCTAAACAGATACAGACAGTACCTGCTAACACAAACCCCCTCACCACATCAAGGCAGGCCCTTCTTGAGGTGAAAATGGGCAATAGGCTCATTTTGTATTCTGAGACAGGCCAAAAGGCTGCTCCCCTGCTCCACCTACGATGGTACTACAGGGTACTACTACACATCTGCGAGAATAATCTTGGGCTTAATCATTGCTTGCCACTCGGGTGCAGACTCCCCTGCCACCTCTTGGTCCACGAAGCGAATGAAATACGTATACAATGGACTCGCTCAGATTTGCCAGGCCTAGGGGTAAGAAGGCCGCATCTCATTCAGGCTTCTGTCCCTCCACCATTCATTCTGTTGGCACAGTACACCACCTTGGGATTTGGGACCCTTATAGAGGACTTGTACCTCACAAGATCATACGTCAGGCTGATTCTTAATCCTGGACCTGCAGGGACTTGTGCAGTCGATCAGCAAACTACAAAGTGCCCACTGGCGAGGATGGGGTGCACCCAGCTCTAATGACCCAAAAAGAATTTCTTCACCTGGGACAGTGTCAGGACTACTATGGTGCTTAGTCCGAGTTCTGCCCGACACAGCTGAGCCTCTCTATAGAAAGTCAACTGAGACCCGAAAGAACAACGGATTTCAACCAATCTCCCTCACATCTAAGGTGTGGGTTTTCCATGCCCCGCACCTTAGGGAGATCCGGGGAATGTGCCTTAAGGACACTGGTGTGTGACTTGCATGTGCACCTTCTTCCAGTGCGGGGATTCTTGGAAAAATGCCATCCCCCCACTGGGAATCTCTTAGTGTACCCAGACACTATGACCTTATTGGCCCGGCTGCGGTTGCACAGATACAGACATAGTGCCTGCTGGCACAAGCCCTCTCACCATGTCAAGGCAGGTTCCCCTCAAGAGGGAAATGGGCAATAGGCTCATTTATAACTGTGACTGTGTGCCTAAAAAGGCAACATGGCCCTGCTCCGCCTAATGGCACTACAGGGATCTTTCTGCGAGATGGAACTCGGCTTTAATCATCGCCTGAGCTGTCGGCGGGGAAGGGAATCCCACCTCTGTGCCACTTCAGCAAGGGGGCCACACTGGTCCAGCAGGCTTGCCAGGCAGAAGATCCTTCTACCTCGACCCCTTGCGCCCGGAGTTGCCGAAGCAACCAAAACCATAGCCGAGATAAGGCAATACAGAGTACCGCTCACACAACTAAACAAACTTCCCACTGAGTCTTTGATACAACAGCAGAAGGTCCTCTCAAAGGGAGGAACCACAAGTGTCACCCGAACCACGAATAATTGTGGATGGGGCAAGACGGTTCAGTATTTTTGCCTCTCAGTGGGAGTCTGCAAATATCGATTTTGTGGTTACAAATAAATTATCATGAATAGTCGAATACACGAATACGGAATCTATGATTAATAATTTTACAGTCAGTTTGAGAATTGACTGTAAAATTATTAAACATTTAGAAACAATACTTTTTTATTCATAAATATTTTTTGGGTATATATTAAGGAGTGATTGTTTTATATAGGTTATAGCATGTTATATACAGATTTTGTAAAGAAAACAGAAGATACACAAACTTTAAATGCAGAAAAAAGTTCAGAAAGTGAAATTGATATTGTTAAAAAGAAGAACATTCTTATTTTTAATGAACAGCAGTAAGGAAGATATAATTATTAAATAAATATTATATAGACTGTTTACTTTTTTCTTTCCTTTTGTTTTACATATATTGTTTTTTTAGGATCTTACATATATAACAAATCCAAATTTACAAGCCAAATTCTAGCCCTTGAATTATAACAGAATAATTTAATGATTGGAAATAACTTGAACTAAAGTTAGCACCATCTCGTAATTAGAATAATAATTAATTTTACTAAATCTATGAGTGGCGCCATCTATTAATTAATTGGCCTCAGTGGTCTAGCGGTTATGACGTTGGGACGTTATCCCAAAGGTCCCTGGTTCGATCCCGGGCCGAGGCAGATTTTTTCTTCAGATATATTAGTTAAATTTTTGATCAAATGAAATTTATCAATTGAATAAAATTAAATTTGAAAAAGTTAATAATATCTCTTACAAAATTAAAAAATTTTAATTACAAAATACAGTACTTAATTGAAGTTAGTTAATATGTCATATTGAATAATTTATAAATTTTTAAATTAATAATGTTCCCTTGCATGTATTTAATATTAATTAATAATCATTTCAATAGTTAATTTCATGTGTTATAGCTTGAGAATGTTATTTTATCTTGTTTAGAATGTCTTTCAATTAGCCTATCAATATTCAACTTTATCTAAAAATTATTTTCTGCTGAATTAAATAAAATTTTAAAGTAAATATATTTTAGCAGGTCAATGGAATGTGAATACAGTAAGACCCCCGCTTAACGCTGTTTCGATATAAGGCGGTTTTTTTTTATTTTATATTTTTTATTGATTCACTTTTGCGCGTTTTCTCAAACCGTTATACTCACATAAATCCGAAATTGCATGAATTTATTGCTTTGTACTCCTATGTCTCGCAGTGCGTTTGATATCAGTGTAGTGTAGTATATTGTATACAAAAGTCTGCTGCGGTCACAGTTCATATTTATGAAGTTTAGCCACTATTAAGGAAATTATGGATCAGTTTATACAAAATGATCCAAATTTTAATAGAGATTCAAGGGCAAGACGAAATGCCATGGATGCGATGTCTTGCTATCAACAATTGCTGAACGAAAGAGGAAAAATCAAACGACGTAGATGAATTCTTATACGAAAAAACAGTGTCAAATGAGAAAGAACCTTCCTCATCACAAACATGTTTTTTACTCGAATATTTTTGATTTTAATGAATGGTCTATGAATACAAATCGATATTAGCAATAAAAAACGACTATAGTTAATGCAATACAATAGTAATAATATATATTACAAAATTTAAAAAAATGGTACAATACATATATATTTTTATTGACTGTCCTGTTTCACCTATCCCCATTACTTACGTGTTAAGATGACGTCATTTAACGCTCTTTCATTTATCGCTTGTTTTTTTGGAACGTATCCCCCGCGTTAAACAGGGTCTTACTGTATTAGTTAATTCCATACCATGTGACAATTCAGAAATAAGCAACGAATGCGATTATTAACCAGAATTTTATAAAAAAAAAGATATAAATTTATTTTCAAGAAATAATTAATTTATGTATTCAACAATTCTTTTATTTTTTAACAAGTCTAAGATTGAAATTATTTGAAAATAAAACTACCATAGATTTATTCAAAACATTGAATGAATTTGGTTTAATAAGACTAAAAAAAAAAACAAAAACTGTTTAAGATTAAAAATCTCTCCATGTTTCGGATCTGTATTTGTTAGTTATTACAAAAGAAAATTGAAATATAAAATAAAAAATTCTAATTAAACTATAAATATATTTAGTTATATATGTGATAGAAATATACTTATATAACGCTGTTTTCTTGCGAAAAAAATAGGTAGGAATATTTGAACAATCATTTTTGTGAAGATCAGTAATTTTAATTTTTGTAAATATGAAAAGAAAGGATAAAGAAATATCTCCAGAAAATAGCTTTTGATAAATATGATTAAATAATTAAAGGGCTGTTATTAAGTAACTTATTTTATAAAATGTTCATATTAGAGGGAAAGTAAATAAAAATATATGAATGAAACATGATATTCAAACTGAGTCATAGTGTAATAATATATATTAGAATAAACAAATTAATAAATATGATGTAGGCCTATATTATAAATCATAAATAATAAAATTATTGAGAAAATTATAAATGTATAGAACTGTATTTATTCATAATTTTTGCATTTTGCTAATCATTAATTTTGCTTTTTATGGCATGGTATGTAAAATCTACTACAAAATATCTCAAATGTACAAACATGAGCCCAAAAGCAAAAGTAGGAAATTTTTTATAATTTAGAATAGGTTAATTGATGATAATATATTTTTTCCTAATCTTAAAAGACATTTTTAAATTATAACAAATCTATTTTATTAATAATTAGTGAATTTTTTATGTAGATATTTTTATAAGCGATATTATGTACTATACTATATATTTTTTTCAGATAAAGTATATAAACCAGTCAAATAACTTTTTAAATGTCTTTTAATAACAATATAATAAAATATAATATTGCATATCATTAAGCAATCTTTACTTTTGATCTGATTGTTTTGATATTCTCAAATAAAAAAAAAATAATTACATTCCAAATTTTATCAAAATTGATTCTAATATGTAGAATTTTCTGTTAAGAAAAGGATCTTCCTAAATCCACTTTCATTCGGTCCTAGTGTCTCGAAGCAGGGCCGGCCCTAGGCGGTAGGCAAGGTAGGCGACTGCCTACGGCGGCAAAATTTAGAGCGACAAAACCGCCTGAACTAGAGCGAAAAACAACCTATAGGGGCTGCATTTTTTGGGTTTGCCTACGGCGGCAAAAACGCTAGGGCCGGCCCTGCTCGAAGATAATATAAGCAATATAAGAAACACTATACTGTATTTTAAATTTGATAAAAATTTGAAATATACTCATTTTTTATGTTGCTCATACAATATTTGATATGTCTATTAAGGAAGAAAAACAGCAATGTTTTTATACTATTTTTAATATAGTAAATATTAACACTGTTCAATATTGTATCGTATAGTGTAAATGTGCTTTTTTCTATTTTCCTTATAATGAATAGCATAACTTCAAACTTTTGTCTGGAGGCAGGCAGAAGAATTTGAGTCCCTTACATGGCAGATGGTGCCATATATTTTGTTAATTATAATAAATTCAATAATATGAAATAATTTTTATATTTATACGATTTCTTAAAAATAATTAAATTAAAAAACATCTGAATATATTTTTTTATCATTTGTATCAAATTTACAACAAATTTTTGAGGGATAAATTTCTACAAAACCAAGTCTAGCTAGCCTCGTCTGTGATTATATTTTGTTGGTTCGTCTGAAAGTGATATGACCTAGTCTTATATATTTTTAATAAAAGAGAATATGTATGAAAAATAGATTAAAATAAGAAAAGTATAGGAAAGCATAAGGAAAGATGGAAATGATCCTGCTAAAAGAAGAGCATTAAGCTACTAATAGTACTGTACTGTAGATACTAAAGATCATCTTATTTTCAGAAGATGATCTTTAGCCATCTAGTTTGTCGAAACGGAGAAAATTCATCCATTACATCACTTTAGCCATCTCTTATGACATTCGAAGTGGTAGTTGAATTTACCCCGTTTCAGCAAACCTTCATAAATATGAGGCCGTATGTGACTATATAGCTATCAATAGTATATATTCCTGTGATGAGGGCATGAATATATACCACACAGAGCCTCATACTTATGAAGATTTGCTGATTATTTCTAATTATTTTAGAATAAGGTCTTGCACTTAAAACGCTAGGGAAAGCCTAATTATCCAGCAGATGTTAATTTTATCATGGTAATTTTGAGATGAATATTCAATTATAATAGGAGCATTTTAATTCTGTTTATTACAACAAATATATAATATTATAATAGCAAATATATAAAATTCTGCTTTTAAATCTGTTAAATTTGAGAACAACTACATTCTCTGTTTCATATTAGTTAAGCTTTAATTGTGAAATTATAATTACTAAATCTAAATAAAATTAAAAGAAAAAAAAATCGTTATTATAAACTTATACTGTAAAAAGAATTTGATATTTGGTAAAGATTAATGTTATAGTATTTTATCTTATTGATGTCATTAGTCATAATTCCTATCAAAGATAAAAACATTATCATATTTTGTAATTCATTCAGCAAGAAAGGATACATTATGAAATTTATAAAGAAATTTTTATAGATCGTAAGTGTTTGATATTAGTTAGTCACATTAATAAATAAAACTTTTAGTCTTAATATTACTAACACAATAATTTTTATAAATGAATGAATTAAAAAATTAATAATTTTATATGAATAACAATAATCACAACAAATGCGATTAATTTCTTTCAAATAATCACTAGCCAAGCAATTAGAGATTCAATCACCATATGTACGAAATAGGAACCAATTTAATAATAGAAAAAATCGTAATTCATATGCGACAAAGATAAAACTTGAATAGAACTTTTCTAGTGAGAATCAAAAGAAAATCTTCTTATCTGGAAAAATATAATAAGAAATACCATAATTAAATATTTATAAATAATAATAATAAAAAAATTTCATTAAACAAATTAAACCTTTCTTAACAGATCTTGCTGTGGTAACTAAATATCATAAAAAATATCCACAATGGATATTTTTATGGCCATCAATATCATATTAATCCATAACACAACAACTACAAAATCTGCAATCGAATCCTGAGTTCCACTCCTTTGATTTCTGTTTTGCTTTTTCTTTTTTTTTATAAAAAGGGAATCGAGTTAAAAATTAGAAAGCAAGACAAAATGAAAAAAAAAAAACATTTAAAAATCGAAAGACGTTTTCATATTTTCTTGTCTATATCGAGATAATGGGATGATTTTGATAAACGTTATATTTTTCCTGTCAGTTATTTTATGCAGTTTTTCATTTATGTCGATGGAATTGCTCATCATTTTTAGCAATAAGTTATCATGATAACTCATTATTTCTAGCAATGATGAGTTATCATGAGGCAGCTATCACTAGGCCTAGTAATTTTGAAAGGATTCTCGTTAGATTTCAGATCCCACATTTACAGAATTTTTAGATGGAATATAAGCCTGACTCGTTGATCCCCATTCTTAATCCTCTGACCGATTCCATTATGAGTGTTAGTTAGCTCATAATGGGTTGTGAAATTTCCATCGTTACATATTGCTTTGAGTAGACTCGGCTGCATAAGTCAATTAGCCATAATCATTTTCAAATTAAAGTACTGTACGATTTTATTTATTTTAAAACTGATTTCATAAATGTTATTTTAAATTTAGATTATTCATCCAATGAAGGGGCTTTTATAATTGTAAAATCAATAAAATATTCATCGATATTTATCTCTATATAAATATAGATAAATATTTATAAACAAGAAAAATTTGTGCATTAGAAATGTTGTTATTCGTTGTCATATTAAATAATTCCAATATAACATGTAATTAGTTATACCATAGGAAATAGAAAGTTTACAAGAAATCACAAGCACTTGAAGCAGGATAAATAAATTATTTTATTATTAGATATACACTATATATATTAATACTACAATTGTTTTCCGGAAACGTTTTCGGCCTACTATGGCCCTCCTCAGCCGACTTTCCGGAAACGCTTTCAGCCTATTATGGCCCTCCTCAGCCAGTAATCTCAAGCCACTCACCTGAGATTGCCGGCTGAGGAGGGCCATAGTGACCGAAAACGTTTCCGGAAAACAATTGTAGTATTAATATATATAGTGTATATTATATATATCTAATAATAAAATAGTGTATTTATCCTGCTTCAAGTGCTATTGTGATTTCTTGTGTTATTAGAAGCAGCAGAACTCAGTTGTTTATAGCTAATAGAAAGTGTATTTTTAGCAGATCAGCTCAAAGTGACACAAAATTAGGCAGTAACAAGAATTATCTGTTAATGTATTTTATACAAAACTAATTATTTTTAAATTTATTAATTTAAAAATAATTAGTTCTGTATGAGATGTTTAATTAATGGTAGTTTATTTCTTCTCAAACTTTTCAGAAAATTTTTCTGTGGGACCATATTAATTTTGTGTAATTTGTATAGCTAATTAATATTTTCAGCGTTTATCTGGAACCTTTTTAAATTTTTGATTCTTGGTAATCTAATGGATTTCATTAAGAAAACCAATACAATGCAACAAACTGTGATGAATTCAAAATTAAGAAAGTAATTGGTTATTCGAATTTGGAAACACCTGAAAAATTTTAAGAAATGAAGAACATGAAAGAAATGAAACACGATAATCAATCTTTCATTTATTTCGGATCTTCTAAATAAAAACATAAATATTTAAAAACAACTTCCGGCCGATATACAGTAGTTAATTATTACCTATAAATACTTTTGTGTTAAATGTCAGATCTTATAAATAAAATTATTATATGGTAAATAGAATTAGTTATTATCTGCACGACTTTCTAACATTGCAATGCGTCATGAAGTTTATTGCAAGCATTACTTAATTTCAAAATACAGTATATAGGCTATATACATTTAAAGTGAAGTTCGATTTACTCTAAAAATTTAAAATTCGATTTATAATAATACTAATCGATACTGTACTTAGAAAATTTCCATCTTTTTTTTTCTTAATACAATTATGGAATTCCACATGCTCTTTATAATATAAAAACTATTGTATTAATTTATTATTTTATTTGGCCTATAATAACGATTGCGAAATATTATAACTTCTAACAAGTATATATAATTGATAAAAATATATGATATATCGTTTATATTGGTAAATTTCCATTATCGTTAATATCCATCGGTTAACAAATAGAACGGTCAGTTGGAAAATTTTTTCTATGACATATCAATGACGTTTTGTATATTTTCAACCAATCAGCGTTTTCGTCAGTAAATACAAAGTTAGTTGTAAGGTATGGCGAAACAACATTTGAACGGAGATTGCGGAGTTAGCGGAACAAATGAAACATTTTATACAAAAAATTCATTTACCTTAAAGCATTTTATAAAAATGGTACCGAAAAATGTAAGTAATCGCATTATTCACAATCTTTGAAATCGTTAATATTTTGTTGTTTTGAATTCGATAAACTATATGGTATAATTATTTCTACTAAGAAATAATAATGAATGCAATGTACACTATATAGGTCATTTTCATTAAATTTCCTCGAATTGTTATATACTTCTAGTTATTTAATTACTGTATTAGTAAATGGATTATATTAGTTCCAATACAATATCTCTATAAAATAGCATTATCTATCATACGATACTATGTAATGAACAATAATTTTATTATATTGCATACATTGATTACATATAATATATGTAATCAATGTTGAAATTTTAAAGTTAAATAAGTAACATTTTTGTTTTGATATTGGATTTTGCAAATTTCATAAATTTTATCATAAATTATGTGTAATAATTTTTAATTAGCCTAAATTAGGAACAGCTTTTTGAATTCTACTATCTATTTTTCTGAATAGAATTTTACCTTTTCAAAAGAGTATGCACATTCCTATTGTTAAAGGGACTTTATCTTTTATATCTGATATATATTTGATTAAATATTAATAATGAGTTTTAAGATATAATATATTAATTTACAATTTTTCTTTTAAAACAACAAATTTTTCCTTGCTTTGCCATTCAGTTTTGCATTGAATATAAATATTTTCATACAATTGTTATAATTTTATTCTAATACATCTAATTAATATATGTTGATGGATTGTGAATAAATTTGCTTATTTTTATGATTTTTGACTAATTTATTTATAATTTAAAATACTATATCCTTCAATGAATCTGAATTTTTGAGTTAACTATTTTCTTAAATATTTGAAATCGAAATTGTGTTAACTACATTTATATCTTTTTAATAAACAGATTAATAATTCTTTAAGAATTACAATGTTGTTACGATGTTAATGTAAGAAATTTTTAAATTATTTTTACATATTGATGTATTTTTTTTATTTAAAGATGGCAATTGAAAATAAAAAAGAGAAACATACTAGGGAATTTGGAGGTGGCTGGGTTCTACCTGCTGATCAAATGGATTATTTAAGAAGATATCCCTATGAATATCATGCTAGTGCTGGATCTGTTCTTGAACTTTTATTTCTTCAAAGGCAAGAATTTCTTTTTTGATATTTAAAAATGTTTTAAAACAATATAAATTCACAATAAAGTAATATAAAATCTTTCCTTTATCAATAGCAAATTATATATAAATTTTGAATTATGTACATAATATATATTAAATAATATTTATTTGGATTATATTTAACCATGATGCTTTTTCTTTGTAGGGTTGATTGTTTTAAAAT
The DNA here is from genome assembly GCA_000484575.1 of Olivierus martensii. Classification (NCBI taxonomy): domain Eukaryota; kingdom Metazoa; phylum Arthropoda; class Arachnida; order Scorpiones; family Buthidae; genus Olivierus; species Olivierus martensii. The sequence goes on from AYEL01042546.1 coordinate 21,528, forward strand.
TGCCTGTTAGTTGTAATAGGTAGAAGTAAAATAATCAGCATTTTCCCATTATTAATTAATAACCGGAGCAGTTAAACAGTCGTACACATTAATTAATAAATGAAAATTAATGACAATATAAGCTTTAACAACCAATTATATATTAATAAAAAATACATTTGGTTTTTAAAGCTTGTATTATCTTATTAGTTTTTATTTTTTATTCTATGAACCAATATTTTTCTTATTATTATGTATTGATTAGATATTTATGAATATATATCATTGATAATTCAAATTGGAATAAATATATTGATTACACAGTACAAATTTGAAAATATTTTTAAAAATATCAAAAATATTTGGATTTATTTATTCAATACTAATTAGCCATTGGCCACTATATGCCCAAATACATCAAAACAGAAACTTTTTTCTTATTGTCAAATTTAAGATTTTTCTGCTTAACCTTTGTACGCAACCCATCGATGCAACCATAGCCTGTTATCCATAATAAATGAAAATACAATAAAGAAAGCATGTACACTGGTCTTACAGACATAAAAACTTAAGATTACTTTAAACCCTAGTAGACCAAAGTAGGTAATAATTATAATTATTATCTTAAAATAAAAATAATTATAATTTCTGAAATAAATGAAATATTATTTGAAAACAACCATGAATGCAATGTTTATGTAGTCTTGGTGTGCCAAATGCAAACTGAACTCTCAGGCCCAGGAACAGCTAACATTTTTTGATCAAAATAGCCAAAAATTGAAGTCAAATAACAAAAAGAAGTATACAAACATAAATAGGGTGAACTACGAAATTTAAAGCAACTTTATAAAAAGATTGGGATTTAGTTTTCTAAAAGACGCAATTAAAGATTTGAAGTGAGAGGAGTTGAGTTTAGGTTTTCTAAAAGACGCAATTAAAGATTCGAAGCGAGAGAAAATAGTAACCGATTAAAGATTCAAAGCAAGAGAAAATAGTAACGGCGACACTTCTGGAAGTAAAGATTCGAAGCGAGAGAAAATTGTAACGGCGACACTTCTGGCGTAAATTTATAATGAGATTGGGATTTAGTTTTCTAAAAGACGCGATTAAATGAGAGAAAATAGTAATGGCAGCACTTTTGATCTCAGGAGTTTGCACATGTGCAGAAATATGGACTTCACACTCTTATTCCTTTATTATATATGATTTTGATTTATACAAATCCAAGAATTTTATTGAATTTGTATTCAATTTTACATATAATCAAATAGATTATAGTATTGAAATTTTGAGAGAATTATGGAAAATATTAAAATTATCAAGCCATAATTAAATTTAAACATCATATCCATGTTACTTGTAATTTCAAACATTATTTATTTATTAGAATTATAAATTAAAACTTTAATATTTCTGCATTAATTAATCTACAGTGAAGAATTATCATCAATTAGTCAATATATTTTATATAAATGATATGAGGAAATATGAAAAAGAAAGAATTAATAAACTTCAAATTCCTTTCTGTAAATAAAAAAAATGTCAGGGAAATTTCACTTATTTATTAGTCAATTTTTATTTTGAATTATAAAGCTGAACCTTGTACTTATATTATGAATGCAAAAAACTTTTAATAAATGGTTATAAATTACTTTTTCAAAAATTAATTTGAATCAAGGAAATACTTCATTATAAAGAACTTACTAAGCTAAAAAAAATGATAATTGCTTATATAACTTGCATTTTTTATTATTTGTATGTTTTTGATTTAATGATAAAGATTTCTGAAAAATATTCTTTAAAGAGATTTTACATCGCTGTTCATCATCTAAATTAATAACTTATCAGGAATTATGTCTCATACCATCATCAAACCAACATTTGTCCCAATTAAGCGGAATCCACTGTATTTATTTTTCATATTTACATCGTTATCCATCATCTAAAGTAATAACTTATCAGGAATTGCGTCTCATACCATCATCAAACCAACCGCCAAAGAAACCAAAATAGCGAATCGAAAGCGGAAGTTGAGTGCCGCTTTTATGTTGCTCAATCACATCCATTTTTTGCTCTAGTTGAGTGCCGCCTGGCCGCCAATTCTGGGTCGAGAATTGAGTGAAGAGTTGAGCGCCGCTTTTATGTTGCTCAATCACATTCATTTTTTGCTCTAGTGTAATCACTAACCTCTTCTTTTTTTCGTTTCCTGTTTTATCATCAAATTAGCATAATCATTAACCTCTTCTTTTTTTCGTTTCCTGTTTTATCATCAGAAGTTCTTTCTCTTATCCATTTCGATACTTTTTAAAAGAAAATTCTGTACTATACTGTTTTATTTTTTTTTTTGTTTCCTGTTTTATCATCAAAAGTGTTCTTCCTTTTATCTCTTTTTTTTCGTTTCCTGTTTTATCGTCAGAAGTGTTCTTCCTTTTATTGTTCTAGCGTAATCACTAACCTCTTCTTTTTTGTTTCCTGTTTTATCATCAAAAGTGTTCTTCCTTTTATCATTGTTACTTTTTAAAAGAGAAAATTCTGTACTATACTGTATGTATACGATACGTTTCCTGTTTTATCGTCAGAAGTGTTCTTCCTTTTATCCATTTCGTCTTTTCCTGTTTTATCGTCAAAAGTGTTCTTCCTTTTATCCATTTCGATAACTTTTTAAGAGAGAAAATTCTGTCTGTATATATACGATAACAAAGCTGAATAATAATAACGTTAAATAGCTAACAGCAAAAAGCCCATCTTTCTGGTGTTTCACCCCTCAAAGCCAAGTGATTGCCATCTTTCTGGTGTTTCACCCCTTCAAAGCCAAGTGACTGTTCTTGAATCTTTCTGGTGTTTCACTCCTTCAAAGCCAAGTGACTGTTCTTGGACTGCTCCTTGTCCGTTTTACTAAATGAAAATTAACATTAATTTGTTAATTGACATCATAAAAGGAGGCGGAGCTATGTTAGTAAGACTGGTCTATGCTTACAACTCGCATTAATCGAATATTTATCATTAATTTGTTAATTGACATCATAAAAGGGGATGGATCTTTGTTAGTAACTTTAATTTGTTAATTGACATCATAAAAGGGGACGGACCTTTGTTAGTAAGATAATTTGTTAATTGACATCATAAAAGGAGGCGGAGCTTTGTTAGTAAGATGGTCTATGCTTACAACTCGCATTAATTGAATATTTGCTCTCACTAACTGGATCTATACTTACAACTTGCATTAATCGAATATTTTCTTGCACTAAGTGAAAAACATTAATTTGTTAATTAACATCATAAAAGGGGACGGACATTTGTTAGTAAGACTGGTCTATGCTTACATCGTAAAAGGAGGCGGAGCTTTGTTAGTAAGACTGGTCTATGCTTACAACTTGCTTTAATCGAATATTTGCTCGGACTAAGTGAAAAACGGTATCATTTTACATTAATTGAAAATTTGCTCGCACTAACTGAAAAACGGTATCATTTTTATAAGTCGCCGAGCTTTGTTAGTAAGACTGGTCTATGCTTACAACTCGCATTAATCGACAGCTTTGTTAGTAAGACTGGTCTATGCTTACAACTCGCATTAATCGAATATTTGTTCACACTAACTGAAAAACGGTATCATTTTTATAAGTCGCACTAATCAAATAAAACTCACACTAATCGAGGCCTACCTATAGTTGCTTGACAAATTTAATAAATATGTGTATTATTCAAACTCGCACTAATCAAGGCCTACCTGTATATCAGATTTACATTATTCGAACTCACACTAATCAAGGCCTACCTGTATATCAAAACTTGCAATGTCAGAAAAAATTAAAATCACCTATTTTCCAAATAGGCCCTAGTTAACACTTTTGACATAAAACTTAATAGATTAAATAATATGTTATCAAAATCATCTTCAATGGCATAATCTGTATGTTGAATGACCAAATATTTTATTAAATAATTTGATAGTTTTATTGCCAATACTAAATATACAGTTGAGTTTCTGTAGTCCGACACTTTCAGTAATCCAACACTCTGCAAACCATCGTGTCACTCATGTGAAATTTTTATGTCACAACTTGTCGAAGTACGAGAGAGAGAAACAGACATAAACAAATTGTTAATCGCTATTTGTTCATTGCGCAGGCATTATAGTTGGACTAATTTTTAAGTTCAGTACGCTGATTACTGTAAAATAGTGTTTTTACTGTATCAATGTTTGTTATTTATCTTTACATAGAAATCAGAAAAAGTGAAAAACGAAAACACAAGACATTGACTGTGGTCAAAAAAGTAGAAATAATTAAGGAGCTTGGCTTGGGGGAAAAGTATAGTGATTTGACTTCATTTTATGGTATTAGACGAGCTACCATTTATGACATTAAAAAAAATTGGGATAAAATTGAGCGGTTTGTTAAAGATTTGAACAGCAAGAGCAATGATAGGAAAGTCTTAATAAACTGAACATATTTGTTTGTGTAATTCCATTTTTTTCATTGAACATCCAATAATCTGACAAGCCTCTGAAATCCTACAAACCCCAGAATCATGTGTGCTGGATTAGGGAGACTACTGTAGTTATGTAATTATTATTATATCTTAGCTGGTATATCCACTAATACTTTGATAATATTTAAATACAATTAATTTATGTAAATAACCTATACAGTGAAACTTCGGTTTACAAACTTAATTGTTCCTGAAGGTTGTTCATAATCCAAAGCTATTTTCCCCATAAGAATTAATGTAAAATGGATTAATCTGTTCCTGGACCTCAGATAATTGCTTATTTAAACTTTTACAACAGTACTTTGTGCACAAGTTCTTCAACAGAATCAATGGAAACCATTAAATCTATCACAAAAAAGATAAACACAACACTAAGAAGAGAAAATCATTAAATCTATCACAAAAAAGATAAACATAACATTAAGCAGATCAAATATGGATGAAAACTTCAGTTTTACCATACCTGTATGGAAGAGTTGGTGGTGTAAATGGAAGGTAGGGAGGAAGTGAAATGTTGTTGTTTGGAAGGGGATTCTTTTTCTTTTTTCTGTCTCTTGGCATTGCTCGACTCTGCTTCAGAACCACTGGGCCTCTAAATCACTAAAAAGTTGTTCAGTGGATTTCTTTTTGTCTGCATTTTAAAATGTTTGTAAAGTGACATATGGCATTATCATTGGAAATGTTTATGTTGACAGCTTATATTCGTAACTCGACATGGTACATCATCTGATATGTTTTGTGTTTGTAAACCGAATTGTTCATGATCTGAGGCATTCGTGAACCAAGGTTTGACTGTATTACATTCTAAAAGTAGTAGCAGCAAATGCAGATAAGCCATATGCCACTTGATATTTATGTAATTGGCAATAGATAGTTGGAAACAAGTACAGCACTAAGAAATTGGGATATTTGTTACAAATTAGATGCAGCTACTTTGATTGACATTATTTTATTTTCTATAAATCACTAACCAAATAGCCACATTAATTTAAAGGCTATTTAGATAGAAAAAATTTAGATGCCTTTATGATTTACAAAAATAAAACAATAACATCAAACAAAGTAGCTGCATCTAATTTGTAACAAATATCCTAATTTAATATTGTACTTGGCTTATTTTTTTACATATAGATATTTTTAATGGGATGTCATTTATTTTTTAGATGAAAACCATTTATCTGAGAGAAAATTCTAACAGCAATATGTTAATAGATATCTAATGTGTATATATATATATATAAGAGTAATCAACAAGTAGAAAGTGGCATAAAAAATAAAAATCTATCCCATATATAAACTAAATAGAAATAAAAATTATTTTTTCAATATTTTTTTAACTTTTTAACAACTCATATAAATTAGACAAAAACTCAAAACTACAAATGCTAATTTTAAAAAATTTTACCGATTTTTTGTAAAGAATAGCAAAGACAAAAAAATAGTTTTCCATAATTGTTCAAAAAATAATTTTATATTTAAATGCATAATTCACATGAAACTTAATTTTAATTTGCTACAAATTAATCTAAATTTATTATGCAAATGATCTTGAGTTTGAATTGACAATTCTATTTTACTTGGCCGTTACTTTTGTTACTTATCCCATTATAATATCGATCATATGTTATTTGTTAATTTAAAGTATCACAAGCAACATATTATATTAAACTAGATGCAGTATCTTAGTTTTTGAAAGATGGACATTTGCAACATCATATGCAAACAAATTCGTAAAGTATAATTTTACTCACGGTTTCTTGTGTTGATCGGAATTAGTTAAATTTTGTCTTTCAAACTTTGGCACCAAAGCAACCGCAAAATTTATATTAATGAAAATGATCAAAATAAATTATTTTAAATTAAATCTGAATAATGGTTTCTTGTGTTGATCGGAATTAGTTAAATTTTGTCTTTCAAATTTTGGCACCAAAGCAACGCAAAATTTATATTAATGAAAATGATCAAAATAAATTATTTTAAATTAAATCTGAATATTCAATTTTAAAAAATTTATTTTTTATCATGAGAATATTGTTACACAGATTGATAATGTTAAAAAAAAAAAGTTATATTAAAATTGGTAATAATTAAAAGGCATAAAATTGGATTAATTTAAAGATGATGCAAAGGAAAAATTTTCGTTAGAATTTTTTTTTGGAAAATTTCTTAATTTTCTATTAATCATCTTTAACGCAGATGCTTATTGGTAAACTTGTAATGTGAGTGTCTTCAGCTAAATCTTTGCATTTTAAACCTGTTCCGCATCTTCCCGAAGTATACCACGGTCCTCCACATTTTTCACCTTCATTCTAGACGAAACAAGTTATGACATGTTATAGAAAAATGTGGAAAATCTATATAAAATCTAAAAAAAATAAAATATATAAAATCTAAAATCTAATAGAAAAATCTAAAAGAAAATAAAATCTAATAGAAAAATCTAATAGAAAAATAATAATTTAAGGCATAAAATTGGATTAATTTAAAGATGATGCAAAGGAAAAATTTTCGTTAGAATTTTTTTTTGGAAAATTTCTTAATTTTCTATTAATCATCTTTAACGCAGATGCTTATTGGTAAACTTGTAATGTGAGTGTCTTCAGCTAAATCTTTGCATTTTAAACCTGTTCCGCATCTTCCCGAAGTATACCACGGTCCTCCACATTTTTCACCTTCATTCTAGACGAAACAAGTTATGACATGTTATTCTATAAAATCTAATAGAAAAATATATAATTTCACTGAATAATCAGTTATTGTTATAGAACTACAATACAATATTTGACTAAAATCAATGAATATTTTAATACGTATCATAAAAAGCAAAACATTTTTAGTGATAATAAGTTGAACTATAATTAAAGA
>AYEL01042547.1:0-42249 GCA_000484575.1 Olivierus martensii
TATAGTATCACAAGCTAGTTGTAACTGCTAAAAATTTCCAAATATCCGGCTTTATAGTAATTTGTTTGACTGTTATCAGTTTCTGCCATAGTTTTCCGGTTTCTAAGTTAAAAAATCTCTTCTTCAACGTATATTTATTTACTTTATACTAAAATTATTCATAATATTTTTGTCACAATATTCTTCGAAATTATTTTTAAATGTTTAAAATAAATTGAAAAAAATTTTTCACGTTTGTAACTTCATGTATACATTTTTAATCCTAAAATTTGATTAATTAGCAAATAAAAGTGTTAGAAGAAACTTTATTATAATATGAAAATGAATTAAATATTTATTTAAACAATAATGTTCATGAAGTTTACTATGCTTAACTATAAAACTGGTGATATTTTATAGAGTAAGCATATCGTGTTCAGAACATATTTCATTTAATTAAAACATCACATATAGAATTAAAATAATTCTATAACTCTTTTAAGACATACCAGTCAACAGTTTAAATAAAAATTCTCAAAAATTTAAGTTTATCACGGTGAAAAATGTGATTTTCGAATTTCATTTTCATTATTCTATGAAATAATCAGATCATTTAACTCATGTCTGTAACTCTTTCTATCTAATTAAGTGTATATACATCACAAAAAATTCATTTTGATTTACCGAAATATAATTGAACAGTTCCAAAATTATCCATTCAATATCAAGCTTTCTAAAATTGCGTTTTATCAAAAACAATTTTGATTTATTACAAATTTATTTTAATATTGGAAAAATATATAAATATATATAATTATCATGGATAAATAGTGATATTAACTTTAAGAAAATGAATTTTGAAAATGCAAATTTCTGTATTCATTCAATAAAATGTTGTTTTGATGAATTTTTGAGAGGAATTTTCTTTCATCTCAAAAATTGATTTAATTCTAATAAATTTATAATATTATGGTAGAAAGATTTATTTTGCTTCTACTGTTAATAATTTCTAAATTAATTCTTCTTAGTTCGAAAATTTTTATTTATTTATTTTTTAAATCATTGCTTTTCAGAGTATAGTTATGTAATTTTTATTAGAAGATTATTCACAAAAATTTACATATTAATTACAAAGAAATACAGTATTACTATTTAATTTAATTTAATAAAGAATTATATAAGATATATCCATTGATAGTGCTTTACATAAAAATTACAGTATGTGTTGATATAAAACTATAGTATAAAAATGTTTTAATTTAATTATAATTTGCACTAGTTAATTTGATTATTGAAAGACTCTTTCCATTAAATATTTAATTACAATGTTGATATTTTATATAAATAAATGATTTTGGATTTTTTTTTCTGGAAAAAATAATTATTTCCTCTTTTTTCAGAATCATTCAAATGTTCTTTTTTCATAGTTTGATATTATCAATATTAACTTCCTACAGATTCTTAATTAAGATCACAGGATGTAGGTTAACAACTATAATGTTCAAATAAGGAAATGAATAACACTTAAATAAATTGTATGGAGAAAGAAATATTCTTATTTTTAATTTAATTTTTTCTCCGAAAGAGAAAAATTTAGATAATAATTGATTCAGCATAAATCTATATATTCTGTCATTAATCTTCCTATAGTTTGCAATCAAATTCTGTTATTTTCAAAACGGCCATATCACGATACAAAAATTTAAAATATATATACTCTTTTCTGCGTAATTAAAAATTAAAACATGACATTTAACAATATATATTAATATCTCTTAATAAATAATATTTATTTTCTCCTGTATAGATTTATTTATATAGTTCTATGATATCTTACATATGATCTTCAACTATAGAGAAGCCATCAGAAGAATTCATCTTCTTGTTACTGATCCATTAAAAATAGCATAATTATCTAGCAGATAAATTTTTGAATTCATGAAAAATATGGTATCCAATCCAATATTGGAAAAGTGTTTTGCTTATGGATAGAATGGCGGCTCAATATTATTTTAAGTTTGTAATTGTTACTCGATTAAATATTTTAAAATCTAAATTAATTATGGATTCACTACTAAGTTTGATGTATAAGAATCATCAACTTTGTTAAACAGAATAATGAATAAAATTATACTTCCGATTAAATACAATATCATCTATTTACGTTTTGATCTGTAAATAATTGGATAGTATTTTTAAAACCCTGAATTTATGCAGTTTTTCATATTATTCCATTATTAGTTTAAACCATTATTGAAAAAAAGTAACTATATGCTTACTTATTTTTCCAACTTTCGTTCATCCTGATCGAATCCCTATCGTGAGAGACCAGATTAGGTTAATTTAACTTAAGTTGCAATATCGCACAAGAGATATTCTATATGTGGACAAAAGTACGCTATATCTGGCACAACAGATGTATTATATCGTAGATATTCACCAGCCTGTGATGGATTATAAAAGAGGCAGCCGCCAAATATATTCTTTGTCTAATTCGGCGCTATCACAAACTAGGCTAATTTCTTGAGGGAAAAGAACAGAATACTGGATTAATTTATGGACAGATTTTACAAAAATAGCGATTTTGACTTTAGCATTATGCGGTAATATATTAAACTAATGTTTATTAAACTTAATTCTTTAATTTGTCATAATAACACGTGATTATAATTCGACTTAATGAGAGTTAATATACGGCTTCAGCAACATGAACGTGTAGCACGAGAATGACGTAGAGCGCTGGAATGACGAAATCATGGCGTCATTCCGAATCGTCGCTAGAGAGCTTCTCACGTCCAAACGTGAGTTAAGGAAAGGTTCTGTATTGACGTCATTCGTTCGCGTTCTATATATCGAAAATGGTAAATTCAACGCTTAGGCAGGAAGATTCACATTGGTGATTATCTATGTTTATAGCCACTAAACGACTAAATATAATGTCCTATCTTTTAGTATTCACGTTCTTAGACTTCTATCTATAATATGATAATTAATTTTTATATTAAAAACATTAAAAGTCATAACTTGATGACTTACTTTTATACAATATTTTTAGGCGTGATTTATGGATACCTCACACTGAGTGGAAAGGATTTGCTTCATTTTTATTTAATCTAAATATTTTTCTTGTTACTATCAAAGTGATTTTGATAAAACAGAGAAAGCGAATCAACCAGTCACGGACCCGGATGTTCGTGTTCTGCGCAAGCGTATTAAACGAATATGATATCATATGCATGTGACACTATCTGGGAAAGTAAAGAGAAATAACGATTTGCTGAAGCAGATTTCTTCTACAAACGCACGAGTGAGACGTGAACTTATGACGTCATTCTTCTTCGTGTTCACGTTCACGTCAATGCCTTGCTGAAGCTCCTATTATGATAAAAGGGCTCACAAATACTATAGAATTTATTTATGTGCTCTTTCTTAAGCTTCAATGGATCGGTTCAAATATTTCATGGAAAACCTTGAAATGGGTGAGGAATTGTATCCTGATCCTCTAGGTTAGTAAACCCCTGAAAATTTCTTTACGTATTTCTGCAGGTGAGTAAGAAATTTTCAGTGGTGCGCATTTTTGCTTGTTATGTCTGTTGTATATATGGTGCTATTTTTCTTTATTGATAAAGTGATGCACGATTAAATAGTTTGGGAACCTTTACGCTAGTTAACAAACAAACAGTTTACCGGACAGACATCAGACATCAATTTTTTTATTTATTTAATTCAATAGGCGAAACAAACACTATGGATCTACGAAATGTTATGCATCTCATGATGATGAACTATTCAGATGAATTTTTTGTCAAGAAGCTGTCAATTTTAACAAATTATCAAATGCAATAATAAGATTTTTTTCTGACGATTGTGCATTTGGGATTTTATTCCCACTTACACGGATTTCTGCCAAATAAATAAATAAATACTGCCACAATAATTTTTCAACATTTAGTATCATTTTGATATCTTATATCCAATAATAATATCTTTTTTTTAAAATTATTGAAGAATTTTCTTGTTGTAATTGGATGTTATAATAAAGAACTATTGGGTAATTTTACATGTACAGTCTATGACAGAAAGGTTTTGACATCTACCGTAGGGGCTGTATTAGAGGAAAAATGACAAAGGTTTTGACATCTACTGTAGGGGCTGTATTAGAGGAAGTAGTTTCGATTGTTAGTCTGGAAAGAAGAATACAGCAGCTTGTTATGAATTAGACTGTTCTTACCGCGGTAGAAATAGGGGTCGGGAATATTTCACAGAGGGGAGAATTTCTATGACGTACTTGACATGAGTAATGCGATCTGTATTCTTTCACTTTCCATTTTATGTATTTGACCCATGGATAATGCGATCTGTATTCATTTCACTTTCCATTTTATTAAACACAGAAGACAATTTTATTTTTTATTCTTTCACTTTCCATTTTATAAAACACAGAAGACAATTTTATTTTATATTATGCTCTTTATAAGTTATAAAAACTCAGTATAGAAGACAATTTTATTTTTTTATTATGCTCTTTACAAGTTATAAAAACTCAGTATTGAAATTACATCATTATAGTGTAGATAATTGTATCGTTTAGTTTTTTGTTCTGTGAATATAGAAGTGAAAATTTCTAAGTTTATGTATTGAAATTATTATCATTATAGTTTAGATAATTGTATAATGTTTTTTTTTGTTCTGTGAATATGAGATAATTGTATAATGTTTTGTTTTTGTTCTGTGAATATAGAAGTGAAGAAAATTTCTAAGTTTATAAATCTTATTTTGATATGATTTTTTCATTGTTGATATAAAATTTGTTTTTAATTGTAAGATAAAAAATACACGTTAAACATTCAAAAGTTCGTTAGATCTAAACTGGTACTAAATTGTACTGTTGAACGTTGGTTTATGTGCATTAATTGTGCTGGTGGGCAGGTTGAGGCTAGGTTAGTTTTATTACGCCGCCATATCCTCATGGGATATTCTGTATCTGGCGGCGGCCATTTATAGCTCCCATCATAGGCTGGCCAGCACCCATGATGGGGTCAACCAGATGGTTGAAGGATGGGGTTCAACAGGCCAGGCCCGGACTCCTCCTGAAAAATTGGAGGTGTGGGACCCGGATTTGAACCTGGATCCTCCAGAGTGGTAAGCCAAAGCTTTACCATGCGGCCATCCAGCCGACATGGGCAGGTTGAGACTCTGTATAACGAAAACTCTGACTAAATGCTTTCTCTCAAAGTGTTCAACTGGTGGGCAGGTTGAGACTCTGTATAATGAAAACTCTGACTAAATGCTTTCTCTCAAATAGTGTTCCATAATTTTGACTCACCCTGTATATTGTTATTAAATAATTTATACAGAAACATACTTGCTTATATTATTAAATAAAAACAAAAATTCAATATTTACCATCAAATAAGCAAACTTTTAAAAAACTTGACAACATATAAAATCATGTTCAATGATTTTATATGCCTGAAATATTTTAAATTATTTTATTTCTCAACCTCTGTTATCTCTTCATTTTGAAATTTTTAAAAATTTTTTAATTTGTCAAATTTTTTTTGCAATCATAAACAGGGCCTATGTCTCTCTTTTTTGATAATGTTAATTAAATAAAATATGTATAAAGATGATTAATAGTTCTTTTGACCATGAGTTTTATCAGTATCAAAGATGAAAATCACAAAATGCATCTTTGATACTGATATTACTAATTTTATTTTATTATTAACTAGCAAGGGTACCCAGCATGGCTTATGAATTTTAGGTATATAATACTGTTATATCATTATAATATCACCACCTTTGTTAATAATAAAAAAAAATTTTCAGTGTGGATTAAGATGTCATATTATATGGGATACTTTTGGTCACTGCCATTTTTAGAGTCTAACACAGGCTGGCTAACAAATCTAATTGGACTGAAAGTTAGAGGAATGCCATTCAACACACTGGGCACAAATGCCTTGGATTTAGATTTTATGGATAAGTTTATAATAATCAATGCAGAAATATAATTTCTCCATACATTTAACCTATTATAGCATTTGGATGGCTAATCATGATTACATCAAGTTGTCCTGATGATTTATTATAAAATGATATCATGTTGATGTCATCCATTTTTATATTATAGTGATGTCACACATTTATAGCTTTTGTGGCATTATCCATTGTTATGCCACAATTACATCTTATAATTCATTATAGCATTTTGAATCCATTGGCTTTTTGTGTCCAATTTTACCATTTACTTTATCAGTTGGTTTAACAAATGTATTATGCAGCAATATCAACATCATAACAGCAATGTGATGTCACCTGATGTTATGTCATTTTGGCATCATGTGACAAAAGCATTTTATGTCATCTATTGTTATGTCACCAATGATGTCATGCCAATGTCACTATGACCCCATCCCAAATTCAAATATTGCTCTGAAGGATTTAAATGAAGGCATTTTTGTTGCCATCCCAAAATGCCCTACTCCTGGATTAACTTGATCTAAGATAGCATATATGCCTGCAAGGCTGCAGGAAGTCTATAAATATAAGTTTGGTCCCAAGAGATCAAGTAATGTGGAAGCCTTCAGGGAACATTATACATATAGACATTCAAATGATATTACATTGAGATGACATCATTGCAATGTGACACTATTTATTGTTACATCACCATGATGCCATACAATGATCGTTTTGTGATGTCGTCCATTGTTATGTCATATAATGAAGTCATAAGTGTAACTGTGACATCACTCTGAATAAAATTTGAAGTACTTATATGCAGTATTCTTAGTGACAACCCAAAATGTGCTACTCCTGGGGGCATTTTACAAATTCATAATTTTCTGGAGAGTCTGGGGTCAGTCCCTATCTCCATACAGTATCCAGAAGTGCCTAAACACTATCTGCAGACACATAAATATGGATAGATAGTCTATTACCTCTGTTGTTTATAGTATAGTATAGTCAATTATCAATATGCATAAGTATCAATTAATAATATTTTATTACTAATTGGTATTTATGCATCGGCACAGTTATCAATTAGTAATAAAATTGTAATAATCAAAAAAAAATTGTGAAATATAATTTTTGTAATACAGTCTTTTGATATTTAATAAATAATGGAAATTATGCTGTATATATTCCCATTATATTGATATATTAAATGTAGCTTATAGTTGGGAAATTATGGCAAAAAATATGAGAACATGCTTTATCAGGAAAAAACAAGAAAATGCAATTATTGTTGGAAAGTATACTAACTTTTTACATATATTCTGAAAAGAACTTGATAAAGATTATTAACCTCTTGTGTGCTGCACACTAAAAAATTGACTATAATCACATGCTGACAAATTAAGTAATTAAGCCTAATTGATATGCAAAAAATTAAAATTATCATATCTCACTTAATTTTCATCAAAACTTTTCAAAATTTTTACAATTTATTACAATATTTATTCACTTTTTAACAGTGTAAGAATTTTTTCTAATTTTATTTTTGTCCGAACTTTTTATTCCATATATGAGATCACTGAAAACTTGATATTTTTATATAAAGATTTAGTCATCCAATGAAATAATTGCTATCTGTGGATAGCAGCTGGTGAATAAAACAAGCCATAAATGAAGAAAATAACACCATATTAAAAAAAATCGATAAAAATCAATTAATAGGCAAATTTTGATTAATAAATATTAATTAAGATATTTTATGTAATAATTTCAATATTTACATAAATTTATTGAAATGTTGCCATTATTATTAAATATATTAATTTATATAGAAAAATAAATGATCCACACATTTACACAACTCATCATAGGAAGTATACCATCCAGGCTGTTGTTTTGAAAAATAAGCTTGTTATTGTGTATTAATTTTGTTTCCTGAACCAGGACTTTTTTTATTATGCATTGCTGAGAGCAGAACTCCTGATTTTAACATTAAGATCTTACTTTATGAATAAACACCAAGAACAAGTTGATTTGTAAAGGTAGGAACTACTTGTATACACTTTATATATAGTATGCAATTATGAATGTGTATATAGAAGGAGAATAGGAAAATTTAAGAGACTAGACACATATGTTGTGTTCAAATAATATAAGCAGGGCTGGGGTGTCGGCAGGAAAATGTGCCGATACTGACACCAACTCCTACATTTTTTATTTTTCCGACATTGACTCCTCTGACAGTAAACACACACAAATGATTTTTTAGAACACATTTATATTCAATATTTATTATTGAAAAAATTATTTATTCATCTGAAAAAGCAAATAATTATTTAATACATTTTTTAAATTTAAAAACAATAAATTATGAGCAATGAGAAAGTTACTGCCAATACCGACACCAACTCTGGATATAAGCGTAACTAATTTCAATGTATATTGAGTTTATCATCCCTAATTAATCAAAGATCTATATGCAAAACAACATATATTGAAGATTCCTGTACTTATACTTTTACATTTAACATATTTTTAATTCTGTGAATTTTTTTTGCTATTAGGATTTTTATTTCCTTTATCAGAAACTTAGATATTTCAAATATGTGAAAAGCATTCCAACATCTTATTTAAATACCTTTTCAAAAATTATCACTGAATCCTGAAACTTTATTCTAAGAAACTGCTTACTTATATTAAATAAATAGTTCACTATTTAAAAAGCACTACTAGCAGTTAAAGTTAAATAATTCACTTTTTAATAAATTAAAAACGTTTTTGGTATAAACTGTACTATCATCAGTTACATCGTACATTAGTTGGAACGCGTTTAAAAACATACGGGATTCTAGAACTATATAAAATTTTAAATTACATCAGCTGAAAAATTAAAACACTTGGGGGCGTACCCAACAAAAATAAATTTCCAGGTTATATATAAAATAATAAAACAATTAGAAAATAATTAGATAATCTGGTATTAAAAATTAACTCCACGAGTTGGTCAAAATTTAAATAGCAAGTTTATGTACTGCATATTTCCACACAACGGCCATTTCGTCAGCTTAATTTATTACAGTTACTTAGATTTATTACAGTTTTGTTTTTGTTAGCCTCTATGATTTCTATTTTTTCCATTAAGGCTAAATCTCTACAGTCTCGTACCTTTTTAACTATCTTCGCATCTTATAGTTATGTCACTCTCATAAGCTCTTTGTGCCAGAACAGTTACTAGGTTACCTTTAGCTACATTGTCTTTATGCTCAGCAATCTTGTCTCTGAAGTTTCTGGCTGTTGCCCCTACAGATACTTCTATTCTCCTTTCTTCTAAGTTGTTTAATGGTATTTTGTAAACCCCGGAGTCATATTTTGTGCTATGCTTTTCCTTGTCATTACATAGTATGTTAAAAATTGTAGGCAGTCTTCTATATGTGTATTACTTGTTTGCCAATTTGAGGGTTTTCCTTACTGTTTTACAGTTATGTAATCTATAAGGTAGGGAGACCCTGTGAGGAAGTTGACTTTGACCTGTCCTATTTTTATTTTATTATGCATAAATATTTATTATAATTATTATTTATCGTTAATTATTATTTATTTATCGTTATTTTCCTATATGCTAATGTATTATATTTTAGTTTAAAAGTTAACTTACTTCCACCTTCTCCGTCATAGTTGGCAATCACGTGATACGGAGTCGGAACCCGTCTCCGGAACAGCTATCCCAGTTAATGATGTCATCTTATCTACATAAATTTTACCACTGAAACTGATATGTGAAAATAAGAATGATCCATATTGGTGTTTTGTTCGATATATAAATTAATTGTAAAGATAATGACATGAATGAATTACTCTGTAAACTAATAACTTTGAACTTGTTATGTATAAGTATGTAAATGAGTGAGTGCAGAAGTGTTCATCACTCAAGTATAAAAGAGGACGCATCCGAACAGCCAATTGAGGTGTTGCTTGAGAACGAGAGGTGTTGAATCCAGACGTAAAATTGGTGAGTGACATTTGAGTTCTTGTAGAGATCGACTATTGTTGGAAGTTTGTATCGAAGGTGGAGGTATTAGAAGTTAAGTAGTATTTAAGGTTTATTCCTTTGTGGAAATTTTGATATTTGAATTGGATTAAACAAGTTTTGTTGGATACTTGTTTGTTGCTTTATTATTGTTTCAATAAAGCTTTTGGCTAATACTTTTGTAAGTGTTTTGAGTCTAATAAATTTATCTTTTTTATTATCTAACTTGTTTGAGATTTTCTTCAATTTATTTAGCATAAGTTTCTAACAACGTTTTGTTCGTTCTATTTCTAACACCTAATCGGTACTTTTAGTTATAAGTTCCGATTTCCGTTTTTGTTTCGTCGATTAGACGTTACATTATTGTTAAATTGTTTTGTAGTTAATTATATTTCAGTTAGAACTTAGACAAGACCTGAGCTCAGGCAGAACTCTGGAATTTGCAGAGTCGCTAACCATTAGGCTTAGTTATAATTAATAGTATTGCATTCATTCAAATTCGCGACTTTGCAATTGGCGCCCAAACAGGGATTACCAATTGTGGTAGTGTTAAGTTTTGAATTGGTTTAATAAGTTCATTTGGTCTTTTTGTTCAATTGAGGTAATTGTCACTTTCCAATTTTACTAACCAGGGGAGTGCCAACCATGGCCCCCTCCGATTTTGCTGATTTTTTCGTATTTTGTAGTTCAACCCTCCCACAAAACCATGGTGAAGTAATACGACGCACCTCTCAAGCATTGCCGAAAAAAATGGGTTTAAAGTTTCTATATTCTTTATATACCGAGTCATATCACCCCAGCATCGGCTGCTGTGATAGCGTGATATGTTCGGCGTTCGGCGTGTGATTGACATCATAGCGCGATATGTTCGGCATTCGCCGTGTGAATGACATCACCAACGATTGAGAGGGGATGTGGGTTCGAATCGCTACTGATAAATTTTTTTTTATTCTTTTTTT
Organism: Olivierus martensii; assembly: GCA_000484575.1. Classification (NCBI taxonomy): domain Eukaryota; kingdom Metazoa; phylum Arthropoda; class Arachnida; order Scorpiones; family Buthidae; genus Olivierus; species Olivierus martensii. The sequence continues at coordinate 10,930 of AYEL01042547.1, forward strand.
TTTTATCGAAAATGAAGTGGAATATTGTTTTCCTTTAAAATTAATTTAGCATCATTCCATTCTACCTGTAGTTCATTTATTAGGGCCCAAAGGGCCCTAGTAAATGACCTATTGTAGAGGCATTATTTCGGATGTCTCTTTCATGTTCTGGTATTCTTTTGTTCAGAGACCTACTTGTATAATCTTTGTAGTTATGATTTTGGTTATTGTCTTTATCGAATGCTGGAATTTCGACACACCCGGAAGATGGTTGGGAGTGATTTTATCCTTGTCATTCTTTAATAAATTAAACATATTTCTTCTATTAAATGTTAATCTATGGCCTGTAATTTTTTCCAACTTTCTCTTAAATCTTAAAGTAACGTCATTTATGTCCACAAAATACGTTGATCTGTTATCTACTTCATCCATATTCACAGTTCTTTTATGTTTGCATTTGTTTATTTTTGCCATAAACGTGAGATGGTATTTTCCAAATAACCATGTTGTAGTGCCTGCTTTTTAATAAAGAATAAAGAAAAATTACCATCTCAATGAAAAGAATCGTTAATTTGCCCAATCCTAAAGAAAGGGAATAAACTCAACTGTAATCACTACAGAGGTATCGCCCTACTTAATACACATACATAATCATCTCAAATATACTACTTCAATGACTAACTCCCTATGCTGAAAGAATTGTGGAGGACTACCAAGTAGGTTTTAGAAAAAACAGATCCACAACAGACCAAATCTTTGCACTACGACAGCCGATGGAAAAGAAATATGAATACAGATAGGCCTCGATTAGCGCGAATTCGATTAGCACGACTTAAAAAATTGATACCGTGATCTCATTGTGTTACAATGACCACATGATTGCTAACTGGATGATAATATTGGATTACTGTACTGTGTCATTTGATAATTGAGCATTCTCATTGAATTATAATGGTCATATACAATTATTGCTTTTGAAATTAATTGTGAATGTCAAATTCTGTACTGTGTATTATTTTGTTAAGCTATTGAAATTCAGATTTCATATTCAAAAGTTGTTATAGTTTTATTTTTAACATATAGTTTAACTCTAATTTTCTATCTATTATATCTTAAGAATCATATTAAATAAGATAATATAAGTTAAATTTTGATAATTTAGTAACTAGACTGATTCCATACAGTTCTGTGCCATTAGATATTGTATATTAGAAGTGTCAAACTCATTTTAATTCAAGGGCCATTTAATGTGCTTGTAAGATTGCTGCAGGCCACATCACATTTAAATTTTTTTTAAAGTACATTTTGAAGTAAGGATTCAAAAATATAGATAGGATAATTAAAAACATTGTGTAATCAAATGAACATATTACAAATTTATATAATTACTACATAATTGTTTTTAATTATGCATGTTTTTTTTATTTAATTCCTCGCTATCAATTTTTACTTTTCTATTAAGCATTAAAGGTCATTTTCTGTACAGAAACAAAAGCATTCATTAAGATTTTATAAATTTCAAATATCCACAACATACATACATTTTTTAAATAAGTTAATAAGACGACAAATAAATCTTTGACAAGCCTGTTAGCATATCCTTTATAGACATCCTTCAAAGACATATTGTTTGGAAGTTGATTATTGTATTTTGCTATCCAAAAAAATATAAGTTCTCATTTATGGTTTTTTGTTTTTTGGTAAGAAATTTCACACAAAGTGATGTAGTCTTTGCAGGAAAGCACTTAGTTTGTGTCACTTGATCCGAAAAATCTGTTTTATCTGTACCTATACATCCAACAAGGCAAATCGAAACAAACTAACACGGGCAAATACATTTCATTAATATTATGGTATATGACATAGCTACGAAGTGACAATTACTTCCTATTATCTCATAACATAGTGTTCTCATTTTTATTTTAATTAAGAGCATTGAGGGCCATAAAAATCACATCGAGGGCCACCAGTTTGACACCCCTGTTATATATAAACTATCCCAAATAGATTAGCCTAACCAGTAAATTTTTTCAGTTTTGATGTAAATATTTATCTAATTCTTTAACTTGAATTAAATATAAATTTTGATAGACTTAATGATGCCACACGTGTATGTTTCTGAATTGCTGTATATAATTGTGCTGTTGCATCCAACATCTATATTATAACTGATTCAAGAACTTCCTTTCAAATATACTAGGTCTACTATATAATGATAAAAGTTAGTTTAACAAATCATAATTCAATTTATCTTTGGCTAGTTAGGAATATTTTAAATCATTAAAATATTCCTAACTAGCCAAATTATATCCTAGTGACTTAGTAATTGTTTTGAATTAAATTGTCAAATTAATAATTATTTATTAATTATACTGAGGTACCCATCACCTATTGGATAAATAATTAATTATTTAAATTTTAAGCTAAGGTGGTGCCATTTGTTATTTAATAATTAAATTATAATTTTTACTACAAGTATCTCTCATTATATGCAATCTCATTTTGCATATTTTTGCTATAATGTGATTTTAAAAAGTAAATTAACTTTTTAAATTAAAAAATTTTTGTTAAAAATTGTCTCATGTAGATCAGACAAATGTGGATGAACTATTCGAGTCCCACTTATCAGAGCTCAATGATGAAGAGAGTGGAAGTGGAAGAATGGAAAACAACGTGAATGATGATGTTTTTCCATTTCAAGAAATTAGGAACCCTTTGTTACTGATCCCACCAAACAGCTTGCATCAAAACAAATGATTGAATTTTTTAAACACATTCAGAGTCCATCAGAATAACTGAAAAAAATGATCTTAATGAGACTAGAAGCATCAAAGTTGTGAGAGAAATTCAGAATTCTTTGGCTTGCTATGAAGAACTTTATGGAGAGAGGAAGAATGCTGCCCATCAGTCTATCATCCCAGAGACTTCAAGAGAGCAAGAGAGTGATGATCCAAACTCACCAGACCTAATCTATTTATCATTGGATTGAAGACTGTCAGAATTATGTAGTGTTTAGGTGTTTATGACGTTATATTAATTAAATTCATTCATATAACCATTCATTCATTAAAATTTGTATATTTTGTTTATAAGATTAAATAATTCATTTATTAAAATTTCTTTTGCTCAGTAAAAGTTTTCATTTTTTTTTATCCTTCTAAAGAAATCCCTATATAGCCCTATCTCACCCATACTAAAATCAACTCACTTTAAGCAATTATTTCATAGAACCAATTAATCACATAAAGCAAGGGACACCTACATTTTCCTGAAACTAAAAATTTACTTTTAGTCTGGAATCAAACCAGGATCTTCAAGTTACTGTTTTGATGCCTTAACCAGTTTGATTACCAAGACATCAGCAGATTTCTGATTTTGAAATGTATATAATGTATGCAATTTTAGAAATTATCAGACTTATGCCAATATTGGCATAAGTCTAATAATTTCTTTGCCATGAGAACTTGTGGCTAAGTTTAGCACATTTGGGAATGGTAATATTGGTGTAAGTCTGATAATATCTAAAATTATTCATGTTATATATCCTGAAATTGGAAATCTGCCGAAGTTTTGGTAATGTTTGGTAATAGTTAAGGTGTCGTGATGGTAACCCAAAGATCCTAGTTCAACTCCAGGCCAAGGCAAAGTTTTAATTTTGGGAAAATAGAAAAAATTATAGTTTAATTATTAATTAACAGATGGTGGCTCCATAGCATAATTAATAAATAATTGTTAATTTGGCAGTTTAATTTAAAAAACAATATATATATATATATATATATATAAATCACTAAGGATATAATTTGGCTAATTAAGAATAAAAATGTTTATAATATTACTATTCTTCTTTTCACTTTCTTTTTATATTATTCAATTAAATATATAATTAAGAATATTTGGATGTTTTAAAAGTTAATTTAATGAATCTAATAAAAGTATTATATTTGAAAATCAAAACCAAATATTGATTGCATTTAAACAACTGTTAATTCATACAAAGTGTATTTATTAACCAAACCTAATAGAAAAATCATCTTTGTATTTGTTATTTTCTATAAATAACTTTTTGGATATTTTTCCATTCATATTATTATCTTTCCTATTAGGATAAACCACAATCATAAAAAGGAAATTACAAATTTATGGTAATGATTGAACTGATTAGTTAGCATAGCAATTTTTTGAGAATTTTAATATAAAAGAATCTGTTCATGAGATCCAAAATTTATTGAAAATGAAAGAATGTTTGGGGATGTCTTTAAGCAAGCATTTTAAGGGGATGGAAAAATAAAAAAATTCTTACATAAGGGATGTGGGAATTGTGCCAATGCTTAGATAAAATTTAAAAAATATAGTATAATTTAAATGCTAACATTATTTGTGTAATATGTATGCACTACTATTGGCATGTAGTGCCATATATTTGCACATATGGCACCACATACATTTTTTTTATTTTACTGTATTTATTGTTGGTTTTTAACATTAAAAACCCTAAATGTTAACAATCACAAATTTATAAAATGTTATATACTACCATATTTTTAAATTGCAAGGAAGGGTGAGAGAAATAAAATCATACCTTATTTAAGAAGGGGTCAATAAATTTCTTAGGATGGTTTACATGGAAGGTCTAAAAGTACCAAAAATATACTTTTGTAATACTTGAATACCCCTTTTGATAATAATATATGTCTTGAAATTTTAGATTAATTTCCAAATCTTTGTATTTATGATAATGTCATATTAGTGAATTATTTTTATAAATTTGATATAGATCTAATTTTTTTAATTACTATAATGTAAGATATGATAACATTTCCCTTAATTATATAGTATATCGCTGCTTTGCTTTGATACTGGCACAATTCAAAAACTACCAATTTTACAGGAGCAACTTTTTAAAATTATAACAAAAGTAAAAAGCTTATGATTTCTTTTTGGTTTGGTGCAATTCACTTAACATATCTTTGGTTAAAAAACATGTTAAATAAGAGATTTGTAATGACATACTCATAAAAAACATCTCTCGATTTTTTTTTAGTTGTGCCACTATCAAAGCAAAGCAGCGATATTTGAATATGTATAAATTGTTTTTTCTCAATTTCAACAGAATAAGAGTATCATCAATAAGAGTTTAAATTTTTTTTTTTTTTTTTAATTTTACCCATCATTTTTGATGGGTATATTTACTACTAATAAACATATATATATTGAAATCATTTGAATTGTGGAGATGCGGAGCTTGGCCTGCTGGAAAATGTCACTTCACCCTAATCATAATTCAATTGGCGTTGACACTTTATAAGAATAAACCATCGTTAGATGTATTTATCTTCCAGCCAGTCCGAGATGAGGGATTTCTCAGACTCCATTCAAACATCCACAGGCCTAAAACAAGAAGATGCACTGTCCCCACTCTTTAACTTGGCTCTAGAAAAGATAATCAGAAAAGTACAACAGACTGAGAAGGGAATCCAACTAAATGGCACCCATCAAGTCCTGGCATATGCAGATGACATTTCCTTTTAACTGAAAAACCTACAGACATGGAAATGAATGCACAAGTACTTGTAAGTATACCATGTGGCAGGCCTCTTTGGGCCTGCCACATGGTATACTTACAAGTACTTGTTTTGACTCAAAATAAAAAACAGTAAAACAAAATACACGTTAATGTCAAGAGTAAATGGGAATGGAGACAAAGAGATTGAAAATTTGAAATTTGAGAAAGTTGACTACTTCAAATATCTGGGAACCATAATGAACAACAGGAATGATCTAAAGTAGGAAATTAATACACATTTACAACATAATAATGCATGTTATTACTCAAATTTTATTCCATTCATCTACTAATATCGCTGCTTTGCTTTGATACTGGCACAATTCAAAAACTACCAATTTTACAGGAGCAACTTTTTAAAATTATAACAAAAGTAAAAAGCTTATGATTTCTTTTTGGTTTGGTGCAATTCACTTAACTTTCCTCTTTTTTTACCAAAGAGGAAAGTTAAGTGAATTGCACCAAACCAAAAAGAAATCATAAGCTTTTTGTTACATGTTAAATAAGAGATTTGTAATGACATACTCATAAAAAACATAACTCTCGATTTTTTTTTAGTTGTGCCACTATCAAAGCAAAGCAGCGATATTTGTTTCAGTCTATTTTTATTGGTAATATCAGGTTTTCTGATACCACTTTCCAAATATTGCCAGAGATTTTCAATAGGGATCGATAGGGTGATTATTGGGGAGGTGTATCCAATACCTTTGGATAATCAGGAATTGGCTAAAAAAAATCTCTGTCCTACATTAAAGTATGGAGGAGGGTCAGTAATGGTATGGGGTGCTATGTCTGTGCACGGTGTCGGAAATCTGCATTTTATAGAAATTACGATGGATAGGCATGGATATCTTACCATTTTGATTCCTGATTAACATTTGACTTTCGGAAAAATGTAATTTTTGTTGACAAAAGCAAATTTAATATTTTTGGAACCAATGGAAGAATTATGGTTTGGAGAAAACCAAATCACAAATTGGCTAAAGAAAATCTCTGTTCTATATTAAAGTATGGAGGAGGCTCAGTAATGGTATGGGGTGCTATGTCTGTGAACGGTGTTGGAAATCTGCATTTTATAGAAACCACAATGGATAGGCATGGATATCTTACCATTCTGAAGCAAAATTTGAAACAAAGTGCAGAAAAAATTGGAATTTTAGATCAATTTTTGTTTTACTAGGCTAACGATCCTAAACACAAATCATACATTGTGCAAGAGTGGTTGCTTTATAATTGTCCGAAGGTATTGGATACACCTCCCCAATCACCGGATATCAATCCTATCCGCAACTTAGGAAAGACAAATAAATACGCGGCAAGTTGGGCTGCACGGAGGCTCAAATATTGTGCAAGTGTGCGGTGGGGTTGGTGAGATAGAATGTAATTGGGGTTAGTCAAACAACTTCCCAGGAAAAAGTGACTGATTTATAGTTATTATCGGAAGGTTGAGATGGGGACTTTAGACAAAGGATAGTCAGTCGGTTCCTGCCTGTCAAAAGAGTTGGTCACCCAATACCGATCGCCGGTATAAAGGGGTCAGTTCATGCCCAGTGGAGAAGTCAGTTTTTATTATTGTTCTCGTCTATCAACTCTCATCCGAACTCGTGTTCGGACATCGAACTATACGTGTAAACGTATAGTAGCTAGTAGTGAAGAAAAAGCTGTTCTTTAACACTCGGAACAACATCACTGAGTGTCCGATGATCTTGGACAATTGTGACACATCTTGTAGGAACTGTCCACCATCCACGATTCACACTCACCTCACAACAGGGAACTGCATCTTCGTCCCGTGCTCCGAAGAGTAACCGCTGAGCCCGACTAAAGGAAACGAGTTCCCGCCAGAAGACATCACAGAAGAAGCATCTCTCTGTTTTATTCTTAAGGTATTTGTCCTTCAACCCTAATTGTCGGGTCAAAATTATGTAAATGCTTTCTCTCTCCAATAAAGGAAGTTGTTTGTAGTTACAAATATAGTCTGTGTCATCGCTGTCTATGTCTCATTACCTGTTCTTACTCACTCCACAGACCACAGGTAGGCCATAAGCCTGTCAAATATCATCCCATATTGTCCTGCGGGCCGTGCGGGCCTCACAGAATGATAAGACCAGTATAAGAATTCATAAAGACCTCCTACTTTTTTCATTTTGGCCCTATTGCACTGCATTTTTCAGAAAACCTTAATCAACATAATAACACTTATATTCCAGATTTGTTTGAAATCAATTGAATGATGTATTCTAGAGAAGAGAATCATTTTCTTCTACATCTTTTAATTTTAATCAAATTGAGTAAAAATTTTTAGATTTTAATTGAGTTAAGAAATGTTTATCTTCCAAATTTGGTCAAAAGCAGTTAAACAATGCAATATATAGATGTATTTATCTCTGTTTCCCCTTTTATTTTGATATGTACTGAAATTTTTAACAGACTTCAAGTAATCTGAGAAATACCAATAACACCAATTTCATTAATATCATTGAATGATATGACCTGTAGAGATGTCTGTTGAGAAGGAGAAAAATGATATTTCTTATTGATTTTTGCAATTTTTAAACTGCTCTGCTTGTTTTATTAATTGGATTTGAATCTTCAAATTTAGGAATCCGTCCTGTTGAATACTTTTTTTAATATAATTTTCAGATAAATAATATTTAACTACCAAAGTTACAGCAAGTTGAATTTTGGCCATAATGATTCTGGTAATAAGATTCAAATTAATTATTATTGTATTTGGCTTAGTCACTGCTGTACAGCTTGATATGTATTTTCAATACCATCTGACATGTATTGTAAAAGATCTATAAAATATTAACTGCTATAAACCTTTAGCTTGTTATGTGTATTTAAATTAGTTAAAAATTCTGGTTTTAAAAATAAAATTTTTCTGCAAGATGAATGCATATTTATTTTATAAAATTATCTAATTTCAAATACATTTTAATTGGAAATAAACTGCATAGATAGTTTACCTTCAGTTAAAAAAGTTGCTTTGCAAATGATGTTTTCAGTTATTGACATTTCTTATTTTGTGAAAACAGTGAAAAATTTAATAAATGATAGGCTAATTCAGTATAAGATGGTTTTAAAATTATGTAGAAAATACATTCTAACATTTGAACAATGTTAGAATGTGTTTTCTGCAAAACTTTCATACTGAATTCAAGTATTATTATCATCTTATTTATTAGCAATACATAATGAACTTTAGAACCCGAATAGAATCATAATTCCACTTAAAAATTTATTGTAAAACAATTTCTTAGAACTAAAAAGTTGATCGGTGTAATTTCTTATGAATATGAATAGTTTTGTTTTTAGTCTACTTTCAACAGGAAATTGAGTCTCACAAGATTATTAGATATCTGTCTGTTCTTGTGTGTTTCTTACTAATAATTTTTGAATTGCAAAAATAATAATAATAATGTATATATAATTTATGAGAGAAATATACTATTATATTTAAAGACAGATTATTTTTATTAGAGAAGAGATTCATAATTTTGAATATTTTAAATACAGTCAATGAGGTTATAAGTTCAGGATTGACTTATGATCATGATGTATTAAGTAAGCTCTGCAATTGTCAATGTACATTTAAAATTAATATATTTGAATAGTCTGATATACTGGCAATGTCCATTTTGTAGTTGATTCCTTTGGCTTAATGTTAGTTATAAGTACTGCAATGATGTATTGTGCTATAATAAATAATGATTGTGGGAAATTGATAGATAGAAGGTATTTCTGACTTATGAGTATGTTCAACTTACAGTTTGGATGGTTTGAACCAGAACCCCATTGTAAGTTGAAAATTATTTTTATTAAAAAGTTCCTTTAACTTAAAAAGAAAATATAAATGAATTTGATAATAATATCTCTAATATCTAACTAATAAATTATGGTGAATAACAGTTTAAATAAATTAAATTTTTTATTTACAGGTTTTGGACTTGGTTGATTAGATATATTCCAGAATCAATTGCTCCTTGTGTATTAACATGTTCAGGATTAGCAATAAATATTGCTTGTTGTTTAATACTTGTGCATTTTAGTCCAGATGCAAGAACAGAAGTAAGTATAAACTTTTAAAATATATAAAATTAATATATTTAAAGAATACACAATTTTATATTTTCAATTGATTAAATTTTTTAATATTATGTTAAATAAAACTCAAGACATAATAGCTAACAATAGTAATATCTTTTTCAGTTGGATTTTCATAATTCTTTAAGATTCAGATAAAATTTTAATCAAAATATTTTAAAATTTTCTTTAACAGAATAGTGAAAAATCATTAAATCTATACTTATCCATCACATTAATATTTATAATTAAAATTATAACTGTTAAGAATTGAGCTCATAAGCTTTTCCTAAGTAAAAGCTTGGGAAATTCAATCTGTCTTTTTTTGATAAAAATTACAATGTTAATTAATGCATTACATTTTTCAACTAATTCCTGGCCAAGTAACTAATAAACAATTTATTTTGTGTTACAAGGGCAATCTAGATCAAACTGCATTAAATATAATACTAATAAAAACAAAAATAATACACCAGACTCCAATTTATATTGGAGATACATTCTTCAAAAATGCAATGCAGACTGAAACAATGCAAATCAAAATAATAATTTCCATAAGAAACCATTGAAATATGAAAAATAGGGAACTGGTACTAACATAATTAACATAATTTTCTGTTTGTTTTTTTTTGTAATTGACATAATTTTCTGTTTATTTTCAATAAACAGAAAATTATGAGAGACAGCTGCAATATATACAGTACACTTGCTTTATACTTGGAACAAAATTGTGCTGCTACTAGAAGAAGTATTTTTAACTATGATATAAAGAATAAAAGATATATTGATATATATCTTTTCTATTAAGCCACCATATTGATGATGTAAAGCTGAATGAAGTAACTTAGCAATGTAGATTTGATAAATTAAGTAAAAATAATGTGTTAATGAAACGTTTTAATTTTAATGTAACTGTTTATTTGTAAAATTTTCATTGTACCATATTGTGTTGTATTTTGTTACACTAACAATAATTAGAAAATATCAAGAATACAACTTTATCAATTTCCTAAAGATGACACAAATTAAGATAAATGAATTTCATTTATATTTACATTGTAGCACCAGAAGTACTGTACATATGTGCAAATGTATCAGGAATGATAATTGAACTGCCTCTCTGTTATCAAAATAATTCCTGGAACAATGCAAATATGGAATTTTGTATTCCATAAAGAAAAGTGCATAAATCATCGATATTTTCTAATAAATTAACAAATATCAATGATTATTATGCACTTATATACTTCTTATGATTATTAAATATTTATATTATTTATTGGAAAACTTTATTGAAAACATCAGAGATTGCCATGCCTACATTATATAGCAATCCCCAACACAGCTGTCTATCAATGTAGTTTTTATTTTTTTTAAATAACATATTAACATTATTTATAAAAAACATATTAACATTACTTTTTAATATGTTTATTCGAAACATTAAAAAAAAAATTTCTAGTTATATAAATCTAAAATAGGAAATAATACATTAACTACATATTATTTTAACATTTAATAAACAATGGAAATTCTATACTGCTCAATGATTATTATGCACTTATCTGGTTCACAAGATTTGTGCTTTGACAATAGCTGGATGATACAGTACATTTCATATTTCATTAATTGCAGGGGAAATTTCTTTTGTGTGGTTTATTTTGTTTTTGCTTTCTTATATCTCATCTTATTATTTGAATATCTTGTATACAGCATTGGATTAACCAATAGAAAAATGAGACAAATGTCTAGGGCCCATAATTCTGAAGGGCCTGGCTTCATTTCAGAAAAAAAAAATAATAATAAATTTAAAAAAATAAAAAATATTTTTTAATAAATCTTTAATAATATAGAATATTTATGTTGTTATTTTTAATGGTGTATTTTTAATGACTTAATGACATTGATGTTGAAGAACTAGACAATCAGCTGACACAATTTTTTAATAGCAAGAAAACAAAATTTGCAAAGCCCAAATGATATGTACCAATTCATAAAAAATAACAACATTGCATCTTCTTTTTCTAATACTGAAATATTGTTAAGAATTTACTTAACTATGCCTGTAAGTAATCAATAGGAGATTGATCTTTTTCTGTTTTAAAACGAGTTAAAAATTATTTAAGAAATTCAATAGGAAGAAAAGGCTAAAGTCTTTAGCAATGTTTGCTATAGAAAAAAATACTCTCGAATGGCTTGATTGTGAAAATATTATTGATCAATTTTCTGAAATGAAAATCTGAAAACAAAAAATTTTAATTTTTAAAGGCTGATTAATGACTATAATTACTGTATATACTCGTGTATAAGCCAACCCCCAACTTCGGAATTTGAAAATCGGTAAAAATGCGTAACCCGTATATAAGCCTATCCCCCGACTTTAGCACATAAAATTCGATAAAAATTTGAAAACGGTAAATTACCTGATCTTTGATTTTTAGTTACTGATATATTAATGCCATTTGCCAAAATATAAATATATTTTATTGAAAACTAAATATATACATATAAAATAAATTATTATAATATAGACATCAATAAATCAATTTAAAAAATAAAATTTTACTTTGCCCGAAGCGATCGAGCGTGTCGCGCGCTGACTCCAACCTGCATTTATATATGTGCATCAGATAGGCAATGCTGCACTGCCTGATGCGCCACAACACAGAAATTCTTGACAATAATCCAGCTAAAGTGATCCAACGCAGTGCGCCTACATTCTTGAATTATTGTCAAGAATTTCTGCATCGCAGCACATCAGGCAGTGCTGCGTTGCCTATCTGTTGCACTTATATTAATGCAGGTTGGATTCGGCAGCGCGATGCGCTCGATTGCAACAGGTAAAGTAAAATTTTACTCCGAAGCAAGATTGATGTCGGTGTATGACATTATCATTAAGATGACGTAGCTTCAGAAAATATCAAGTTAATAAGTAGTAGTAAATTTTTATAATTTAAATAAAAATATTTTCTTTTTATTTTTGTTATGAATAACTGTTTTCTTTTCTAAAAAATTTCATATTAAGTTATCACAATAAAAATTTTATTAGAATACATCTACGTCACATGGCTCCCAAGAGACCGTTCGAAGTTTCGTTTTCCGTATAGTTGAGTTGAATTGAGTTATTCAACTCAATTGTCATAAAATAAATAAAAATTGTAATATTGTCATAAAATAAATAAAAATTGGGCCCCTTAGGGCCCTAAAAAAAGGGCGACGTAGGGACATGCCCATACTGATACTGAACAAAATTCTATATCATATTCTTAAATATCTTTTTTAGATTTTAAATAAAAAAGTTTCATACATACATCCATACATACATAATCTGTATTTTATAAGTATATAAAGATAGATAGATAAGAAAGTTGTATAGGATTGTTGATAATAAAATTAAATATTACAAGCAAATATAAATAAATTAATAAATATATTTACATATCGATAAAAATTGGGGGTGCTACAGTTCCACAGTGCCTATGCATGAGCTCCCCCTGAATATGACATAAAAAATTTCATTATTATTATAATTTGCTTGATTTTAAATGCTATATTTTTATTTTTTTTAGATAACTAAATCTAAGATTCTTCTTTTATACTGCTTTTACCAGAGTATAATTATTAGTAAAGACAATACAGCACTATTTAAGCAGTCCTTAAAACCACATAAAACATTTTATTTAAGAGAAACGTTTTCAGCAAATTCAAGCCATCATCAGCTCTAACAGTATTATAAAGAACAAGCAATTACAGCTATGCATAATGTTCTATTTCAGAACAAAGAACATATTTTTAAATTAAACATACAGTCAAACCTCTTTAAGCCGCCATCATCGGTTCAATGGTCCTCTCTGGCGGTAAAGGAGGGTGGCGGTTTATGGAGGGTTTATGGTAACATGTGGTTGGCATCACAGGCTGGCCAACACCCATGATGAAGTCAACTGGATGGTTGAAGGATGGGATTCAATGGGCCGGGCCCGGGCCCCTTCTGAAAAAGTGGAGGTGTGGGCAGTACCGTAGCGAGGCAATGCTGAAGATGGCCACGGCCATAGGCGCCTAATTTAAGGGATCACTACCATCATCCACCTCACAAAGGCGCCTTTTATATCTTGAACCATAGGCGCTTAGAGCAGTAGCTACGACACTGGTGTGGAACCCGGATTTGAATCCTTTTGTATTCGGTTAGATAGGGTTAGTTAGATTAAGTCGCCATATCCTCATGAGATATTCTGCTTCTGGCGACGGCCACTTATACAGCCCATCACAGGCTGGCCAACACCCATGATGCGGTCAACCGGATGATTGAAGGAATGGGGTTCAACGGGCCCGGCCCGAACCCCTCCTGAAAAACTGGAGGTGTGGGACCCGGATTTGAAACAGACCCCTCCTGAAAAACTGGAGGTGTGGGACCCGGATTTGAACCCGCTCCAGGGTGGTAAGCCAAAGCTTTACCACGCGGCCATCCGGCCGACACTCCTGAAAAATTGGAGGTGTGGGACCCGGATTTGAACCCGGATCCTCCCAGGATTGTAAGCCACAGCTTTACCAAGCGGCCTTCTGGCCATCTTTTGTATTCGGCACACTATAATATATTCTATTCTAATATTATAAATACATTTTCAACCAAGACAGCAATCTGATGCTGAAAGATACACATTTTAATAATTTTCTTCTTTTTTCAATTCTCAGATTTAAATTATTGAATCTTAATATATAAGTGGCCACCGCCACATATAGTATATCCCTCGTGAGATATGGCGGCTTAGCATACCTAACTAACCGAGTACAAAATTGATCAGTAATTCTCAGCAAATTGTGGATACTTACTAATGTTTTTAAAATGTGTTCTCCTACTGTCAAATTATTTATGTCAGTTAATCGCATTCATATATATATACACGCTATATATGCGAGATTTATTTAACAGAATTGTTATATTTTTTACGGAAACAAATTACGAATCAAGTTTGATCTTGATTGTGAATGAATTCTGGATGACCGCAGCGGAAGCGTGCTGTACTTCCACTCAGGAGAATCGGGTTCAATTCCCGGGTCCCATACCTTCACTAATAAAAGTTCATTCTATTAAAGAAATACTTTAATAGAATGAACTTTTATTAGTGTTTTACTGATTCTGAAAAATCTGATTTTCACGATAAATGAATTTAATGGACTTAGTTCACTTCAGCATTGAAACATTCATTTAATAGTAGGATTGAAATAATCACATCACCCCTGAGAAATAGACTTAATTTTATGAATTTCTTTAGCCATAAAAGATTTTTTTTCAGAAAGCCCATGATGACATATCCATAGTGTTCTTAGATTATCCTAAAGAACACTAAAAAAAGAAATTCTATGAAATTTTTAAAGAAAAAAATTCCTAAAAATTCTTGATTCCTAAAGAACACTATTAGAAGTTTGAAGAATCTAGTTTTATTTATTCTTCAAACTCGATTTTGTGAAATCAATATTTTTATTAATTTTCCTACAATATATTGCACGATGTTTTCATAGACGATAATTTCAAATTGTTTTATAAATAAATTAACAATTCGAAATTTTCTTAAGAATTAAACTCCCTAAATCATCTGCATTTATTAGCTTTTGTCTATGTTTATTAAATCTAATTTTAAATATTGAGAATTCAGTATATATTCGAATGAGATTTAGGTTCATCAATAATACAGGAAAATATCTAAATTATAAAAATTGTCACTCAAATACAGTATATCATTAACTTAATGAATCTGAATATCAATTATATAAAATTTTATGTTATACATATTGAAAATAGCTTCTCTATTCATCTTGATTGTTCTTAGATTAATTAATAAAATGCCCTTAAATAATTATGCATTGTACGCACGCTTTATATACATTATTCTAGCAATATAATGTACAGTGCAATTATCATATTTAAATTTCTGCTTTTATTCATAGGAAACGTTACATTAATTTTCATTTCTACTAAAGAATATTCATAATGACCATGGTAAAATGCAGATTTAATTTAATGTTACTCAGGATTGGTAGTAATACATTATATATAAGGGCACTATTATTCATGCTTCATTACTAGGATACTGATATCCTTAAATTATTTTCGTTGAAATATTCAACTTCTTTAGAATCTGAATATTTCAACAAAAAGAATAGCATACAGTAAAACCCCGTTTAACTCGGGAATACCTTCCAAGGAACCAAAGCGCTAAATGAAACAGCGTTAAACGAAGTTATTTTAACATGTAAATAATGAGGATAGGTGAAACAGTTAAACAAGGTCATTTTAACATGTAAATAATGAGGATAGGTGAAACAGTACAGTGAATAAAAAAATATATACACAGCATTTTTAAAATTTTATTTTGTAACATGTATTATTACTATTGTATTACATTAATTATAGTATCAAATTCTGACTCATTATTGCAATAAAAACACTGAAATTATTTCAATTATTATATATTTATATTGAAAGTATAAATACTAATATAATTCAGAATTATACCAAGCTAATGGATGGATCTAATTGATTTAAATTCATTCGTCCAGAGTAACTACAATGATAGCTTTCATCATTTTCATCATTATCTAATTCAACAACAGGTTGAGTTGTATGGGGATCCAAAAATACTAATTCATCACCTGAAATTAATCAGATATTAAATTTCAAATAAACAGAAAAATAATATTTTATAATAATTTTTTTAGAAATAACAAAAAGTTTCATTGCATTACATAAGTATTGATTTTTTAAATGCTACATGTATAATTCAAAAATTTACACTGATAATATTAATAAATATTAATATCAGCTATTTTTTTATTAATGATTTATATGACAATAATAACATCATCAATAATCTTTTCTTTGAGATTAATGATCACAATTATAACTGCAGTAATGATGTGATAATGATAAATCAAATGAAGCTGATTTTTTAATAAAAAAATGATGAGTCATCATCTGTGTGATCCAAATCATTCTTACAATTTCCTATTATATCAAAAACAATCAAAAATTTGATCTTTTTTTGAAATAACATAAAAGAATTAAAAGTTAATATTCTAATTAATATACAAGGTATATCTGAAAAGTCTGTACAAACTTTGAAGATGGCTTTCTTAATGTAAAAAGTAGAAAACTTTATATAAATATATGGCAAAAATTTTTATTTTCCAAGTTACAGGATTCTCATAAATTTGAAATTTTTGATTAAAAAAATTAAGCATTCTGGTTCTATTTTAATGTAAATGTTCAAAATGTCTTCCATTTGATTCCTCAAATGATGAACCTCAGCAAGCATTGATTTTTCATATACATTTAAAGATGACAGGAATATTTTGAATCTTTCCATTATTTTCATCCATAAATAAACTCTATACATGCTAAATTCAGCATTTGTATATTTTTTCATTTTTCAGTACATACATATTGAAAAAACTAAGACAGAAAAAAGCAAATTCACAAATAAAAGCCAATTAAATCAATATAAAAATTGGAATTTTACTATAAAATTGATCTCAGATTACTTAATTTTATTAATCAAATTGCAAATTTTAAGAAGCATAAAATTCGGAAAATAAATATTTATACACAAGTTTATATAAACTTTTTCTTTTTTTGATAAAGGAACTCAATGAAAATTTGTTCAGACCTTTCAGATATATTCTATATAAATACTGACAATACTTAAGTATTAAGCAATAAAATAAAATATATTATTTTCAAAAAGAACAATGGATTTAGTAAAAATATTATTTTTCGTATTATGTATTAAAGTTTCAGTTCATTTATCTTGGTTTTGAATTTCTTAATTAAAATAAATTGTAATATTACATAACATCAATTTGAGATTTGTTTAAATTTATAAAAATTAATTAAAAACTAAATAAACAAACTAATGACAATATATACAAACCAACAGTTCCAATAAAATAAAGAGCATGATTTGGCCTTCCTCCAATAATGCCCAGAGAATGTTTCATTGAAAATGCAGCCTAAAAATATAATTATAAATAAATGTAGATTAATTATATTGATTTTACAATCTATATCTGAATGAAAATTAATCATAATAGATATGTTTTAATTATAAACAAATCTTAAAAATGAAACTTTATATATAAAATAAGTATAGTAATTCATAAACAAACTATTCTTGACAAAAGAAAGTTGAACCAGATTTTCAGACTTTTTTTAATTAATATTTCATGTTATTTCTAAATTTTTCAGTTACACATTTATTTTTATGAATCATAAAAAACATAGCAGCAACTAATATTGGTATAATATATAATAATATGATTTAAATCAAGAATGTAACTTTTGTCAAACACTATCATCATATTGTTTTTAATTCTTCTGGTGTAGTTACATTGTCAGTTTTTGATTTTTTCTTTATAAAATCACAATCATCCCTGCTGTTTTAGTTTCTTTATCCTATATCAGTGGTGGGCAAAAGGTGGCCTGTGGGCCGGCACCACATAAACTAGAACACATTACAGTTTCAAGGCTCATATTTGTAAAATTCTACTCGAAAGAAAAAATAAAATAATGGATACTCTCACTAGTGTACACGTACATTACCAAGTTACTCCAATTTTTGATGATATAATTAATCATGAACATAGTAAATTTCACCATTCACATTAAGTTATAAATTTGTTTTTACAAAATTAATTACGTAGGTACCTAATATTTTGTAACATTCTGATGTAGTAGGTTGTTAACAATCAATCAGTTTGATAAAATACTTATGTTTTTAAAGAAAATTATCTGAATTTATTAATTTGCAGGACAAATTATTTCTAATGTTTCTAATGAAAAAAATAGTTTCTATGGATGTTTTTGAACTCTGCATACAAACAAAAACTAAGAAAATAAGAAAATGGCACAAGAAAAGTATATTTTAAAAATAATATTGATTCACTAATAAATTGGTGCAACCATTATTCTTGTCCCGTGTGATGGTGAGAGGAATATATTTGTGCAAGAATCACTTGCTTGAACTTGTCATTTTATGTCGAAGTAGTTTTTATTAACATTAGAAAGTAGTTTTTATTAATTATTAATATTTGAATGTGAGTAGTCATTTTAAGTCAAAGTAATTTTTATTAATTATTATGTGTGATGATGAGAGGAATGTGTTTGTGCAAGAATCAATCTTGCTTGAACATGTGTACTCTTTTATGTCAAAGTAGTTTTATTAATTATTAATAGATTATCTAACGTTATCATCAATAATTTCATTACATAATTACATAATGGTGCCTAAAGTTAAATTCGACCTTAGGTACATTTCAATTTTTATACGGCTCGCTTCATCCTGAAAATTGTTTATCCGGCCCTTGGCAGAAAATAATTGCCCACCCGTCCTATATAACTCCTTTATTATTTTAGTTCTAACTCATTCAGCATCTAGCTCAATTTGCTAGCTCTCTAACTGTATTCAGTTTTCTTTTTTATATATCTATCTTTTTTTGTACATTGTCTGAATTCTTTTATTAAAATCACCAAATTAATTAAGTGCTTGATAGTAAAGTTAAACAATGCATAGTTTTGATACTATACATTGGTTTTTAAAAAGGAATTCAAAAGAAAATCTTTGAATTATGAATACTTCACATCTGGATAAAAAATAAAATTATTTTAATTATTTACATTAACAAGTTATAATATATTTGTGTAAAAAAATGTCTGATCTTAATTAATAAATTATATTTTACAAATATCAGAAAATATTTTTTCATTATCCAGAAAATCTATTAGAATGGAATCAATTCATTCAAAATTTGCACAAAATGATTTACAGTAACATATACAAAATTTTTTTACAATCACTTTCTGCCATATGGTCATTATATTTATTCAAGTTTTTATTTCCATATTATTTTTCCTACTGAAAGGCTTGTTTATGGGTAAAATATAGTAACATAAGAAGCAATGGATTTTTTATAGATTTGTTATTTTTCCTACTTAAAGGCTTGTTTATGGGTAAAATATAGTAACATAAGAAGCAATGGATTTTTTATAGATTTGTAAATCCATTTTGTATATGAAATGATAAGATTTTAACTATAACATATAAAGCATATTCAAAATATTGTTGTTAATGTAGACTTGAATACTATAATACATTGAAATTTATATTCCAGAAGTAAATAAATTAAATAAGGTTTAAATATCTAGATTCGATAATATGTATATATAATAATGGACCATAAATCTAAAAATTAACTTGGAATTTCAAAAATTTCAAAATGAATTATTATTTTATGATGTAGGAAATATAACTTATAATACTTTTTAAATATATTTTTAATGCTTTAAGAGCAATTTTTAATTACTTATCTATACTAAATCAATTAAGATAAGAACAATTAAGTTTACATATATTTTCAAATAGTAATTAATTTAAGTTGCCACTATTTCATTATTAGATAGAAGAATTCCATCATTTGGAAAATAATGTACTTGAAATCTCAAATTAGCCTAAATATAAAAAAAGATTCTTTTTTAAAAATTAATAGTTAGGGATCTTCTTATATTCAAATCTCTAAAATGAATTTCAATTATGTAGTGAGATTTTTTGCAGAAGCTTTGCTGATTTGCAATAGACAAGCTTCTCAAATTATATAAATCTGACTTTACATAAAAAATTTTAACATGCAAATTATTTTAAAAATCATTTTTACAATTTAATAAACAGTGACACTATTTTACATGAGAGTATTACAGCAATGGGTATGATATTGTTGTAATAGTTAAATAACAGCAGAAACTAACAGTCAAGTATAATAAACTTTATTAGCTAAACATTCACTAACGCTTTTGGCTGTTAAGCCATCTTCAGACCTGAAGATGGCTTAACAGCCGGAAACGTTAGCGAATGCTTAGCTAATAAAGTTTATTATACTTGATTGCTAGTTTGTGCTGTTATTTAACTATTATAATAAGTATAAGCAGTATTTTTTGAAGTACTTTGATATTGTTGTAATTATAGTTAACATTATTATTCAAAGTTATATAGTTCTATATAGTAAAATTATTGTGTGTTGAAATTACTGTCATAATATGATGTAAATTATTTTTGTGTAATAAACTGTAATAGTTATATTGTATCTTCTGTATTGTAGAAAAAGCTATACAGTAAGACTCCGTATAATGTATAATGTGGGGGATACATTCCAAGGAAACAAAGCGCTAAATGAAACAGCGTTAAATGAGGTCATTTTAACTATGTAAATAATGAGGATAGATGAAACAAGACATTGAATAAAAGATATATATGTTACCGGCAAAGTATGAAATGCAGGCATTGTATAGAATGCCTGGCATTTTTAGGCAAGGTATGAAATGATTATTATAATATATACTTTGCCTATGCATTGTATATAATGCCTAGGCATTATATAGAATGACAGATGCTACTTAGGCAAAGTATAAAATATTTCTGCTCAGTGCCGGATCTAAGCCGATTGGATCGATTGCACCAATCTGGCCCCACATTGAGGCAAAATGAAATCATGAAAAGACTAATAAAAGAAGAATAATCATTTAGATTTACTATTATAGATGGGCATTTACATTCCAGCCTTCAAACATCTAATTTTTTATTTATTGATAAATTTAAATTATAGTTAATGTTTTATATTAGATTTTGTAATAATTTTATTTACATTATTTAATTATTAACTTATGTATGAGCCAAACTTCAAATTTCAAGAGTTAAAACAATATATGATATTCATTGAAGTAAATAATAATTTCTTTTTACAGTTTTAAAAACTTTAAATCTGGTTTGTTATATGAATAAACTTGTACATTCACACAAAAAGCTATTCATAGCAATGAAATATTACAATGCAACATGGATGGGAAATTAGGTTTTGATTGTTTTGCATCATATCCAGTTGTGCTTTCCAGCAATATGATTTTATTGAGATGTTTGTTCCCCAGAAAATATCAAAGAAATATTAAACATTTCTGAATATTAGCAAAAATTAACAATTGCTGTAACTGGGAGTGATAGCTGACCAGTACATATAAGATCACCAGAAGTGCAAATCTGATGTTTGAAATCAGCTGCAAAATAATCATCTCATATTTGTTAAATAATTGGATCTACTAAAGGAGATATAAATTGTTGATCAAAATATCAGGGATTGCAATATTTCCATTTATTGTTAATTATGTAGAGTAAGAACAGTCATATTTATTCACTAGAAGAGATCATTTATAGATTTTTGCCTTTATTTTTGAGATACCTAATAAATTAATATTTTTGAATGTACAGTCATTCCCAAAATTATGTCATAGATCAGCAAGATGACATAAATCAAAGCCAATTTTTTCATAAATTCAATATTTAAATGAAGTAATTGGTTCCAAAGCAAAACATTTTGACCAGAAAAACAGATATAATTATTCTGTACTTATGAAAGATTTACAAAAAAAATATGAAATCTGATAAATCAAATGATCATTTAAGGAGGAAAAGATATTCTTTTTTTAACTATAGTCAGATTATCTGGATAATTATTAATATCCAATAATAGGAATTGTAATGAACAAATCTTTGATTATGGCTTAAAAAAATCAAATGCTGAATCTTGCAAAATAAATACTTCTCTCAGAATCTTCTAAAAGCAAGCAAACATAGTCTTCATTCCTTGTTTTTATCCATTGATTGCTTATTTAAATCAATGTCCTTAAGAATTTCAATACATTTTCAGCTTAAGAAGTTCAAACACTTTAATCAATTTTGAAATTATCATAGTCTAATATGCATCAGATTAAAATCAGATTCTTCAGACATATTCAGTTTCCAAATTTCAATAAAATCATCAAATTTGAGTTCCTCATCATGAGAGTATAGCACCTCAAAAATATCTTCAGAATCAACTTCAAAATCAGATTTGTTGTCATAATATCTGGGATTTTTTTGTCATTTTGGCAATGGAATCAATTTTTGGAATGGCATGTGACTCCTGATACTCCCAGATATTCTTCATTGTTTTTTCAATAATTTTCTCTATCAGAAGCCACTGCATATTTAGTAAGATCTTCCCTTCTTTTATATTGCTTTCTTACCAGAAGTCACTAAACAATAAGTGCTAGTATAGTATTCATTATGGGCCCTTAAATCTATAATGGGATCGACTGTGAAGTGAAGAAAGGGATCGATGAACCAGCTCCAATCCTTCTTGAAAAAAATCAGAGCTATATGATTTGAAATTGATCCCAAATTGTCCAGGATGAAATATAAACATTGTGTGTTATATTTCATTGTAAATTGATGGAAATGTATCAACTTTCAACTCAAAGAATCCAGGATTGAATCTGTGTCCTAAATCTATGAATTGAATTAAGAGCTGTTATTTGGGCAAAACATATATATATATACAGGGTGTTTCTAGCACCCATACCACTATTTTTTCTCGGAAATGCGATGAGATAGGAAGCAGGGGAAAAAATTTTGATTATCAAAGTATATCCGAAGAATTGAATGGGCATGATAAAAATTTTGTGTGCCCATCGGAAATAGGAGCACAAGAGGCCAACTATAAAATCTCCAATGGAAACCAATGCCGATTTCGGCATAATTGGATAGAACTATGAAAAACAAACAACTTTTGTTTTGAAAGTTTTTTAATATCACTTACGGATTGTGAGATATCACAAAAAAAAGATGCCGCCGCATGTACTGCCGATTGTTTTACTGCCATTAGGCTATTCAAGCAGTAAGAAGAATAAAAATCAGACAGAGGGCATCTATGTACATTGCCAAACATTATTGATATTATACAGATTTAAGGCAAATTCTGGTACTCAGTAGTAGCATTTGAACCGCAGGTGTGATAAGTCTTTCTCCATCACAGTTCGGCATGGAGCTATACTCAAGAACAAGGGTTTCTGGACTTGTTTCAGCCCTTTATGAGTGAAGTACACAAATGCCCTCTGTCAGATTCTTCCTGTTATTATTGCTTGAATAACCCAATCGGCGGTACATAGTTGGCCAGATTGGCCGTGTCGAAACGCTTTGGCTTTCCACTCTGGAGGTCCCGAGTTCGAATCTCGGGTCCCATCCCTTGAAAAATATATATCATAAGGTCCGGGCCCAGCCTGTCGATCCCCGTCCTTCACAATCTGGCTGACCCCTCCGCAGGGGTGGGCAGCCTGTGGAAGGGCATCACCACATAGTATTCTACCAGAAAGGAATGTGGCGTCATTTGTTGACAAAAAAAATCAACCGTTATCAATCCGCCACTTAGTACTCTTACTGAGTGGAAAGTGGCGTCATCTATCGACAAAACCACTTTGTACTCTTACTGAGTGGAAAATGGCATCATCTGTTGACAAAAAAAAAACCGGCAGTAGATGTGGTGGCATCTTTTTTTTTTGTGATATCTCACAATACATAAGTGATATTAAAAAACTTTCAAAACAAAAGTTGTTTGTTTTTCACAGGCAGCATCTTTTTTGTGATATCTCACAATCCGTAGGTGATATTAAAAAACTTTTAAAACAAAAGTTGTTTGTTTTTCACAGTTCTAGCCACAATTAGTTTTCAAAACAAAAGTTGTTTGTTTTTCACAATTCTATCCAATTATGCCAAAAAATATTAAAAAACTTTCAAACAAAAGTTGTTTGTTTTTCACAGTTCTATCCAATTATGCCAAAATCGGCATTGGTTTCCATTGGAGATTTCATAGTTGATCCCTTGTGACTCTCCGATGGATAGTTTCCATTGGAGATTTCATCGTTGATCCCTTGCCTCTCTACTTCCGATGGGCCCACAAAATTTTTATCATGCCCATCCAATACTTTCATTGGAGATTTCATAGTTGATCCCTTGTGCTCCTACTTCCGATGGGCCCACAAAATTTTTATTATGCCCATTCGATTCTTCAGATATACTTTGGTAATCAAAATTTTTCCCCCTACTTCCTATCTCATCGCGTTTCTGAGAAAAAAGGGTGGTACGGATACTAGAGAAAACCCTGTATATTTTCAGACGAACCAAACAATCTGCTCTATGTAGGTACTTGATTATTACAACTTAATATCAAATGCACTGTTAAGCCTGTATATGCATGTGTGTTTGTGTGATGTATTCATAATTTAGATGCCAATTTATTGATGACATAGATCAACATAATATAATATAGAGATGAATTTTTCACTTTGATTAATAAATTTGCCTGGAAAACAATATAACAGACAATGTAAATAGGGTGATACTTATTTTTAAATTTACATATTTTCACATATGTCTACATATTTTTATTCCTATAATTGGAGCATTATGCTGTGAGATCAAATTGACAGGCAAATCTTTAAAAAATTTAACCCCTAAGTAGAGCAGTTTTGTGAGGATTTCTAAATCTAGTTGTGCTAATTTAACACATTACACATATGATGAAAAGTTTTTTTATATGGATATGAATAAGTGGTACATTACTTGGAATCAGAGTGATATTGGAAGTCTATGACAGTAAAAACAACTATATTAATATAAAAATAACTTAATTCATTAGAAAATAGTTATTTTAATAAATGCAGTCAAATAAAAATTTGATTAGTTGATCTTTGTTTTTGAATCAACTGTCTCTGTTGTGATACTGGAAGAATACTTGTATCTTAAAGTTTCAATCCAGCCTACAACTTCACAGTATCCATTAACACTTTTGTTTCTTTATAATTTTAATTTGATTGCCAGTTATCTATGATATAAAACCAAAAAATGAATTTGGGACCAGGATTGCAGAGTCAGGTGGCAAATGATCCGACTCCGACTCTGCAACCTTGTCTGGGACATTAAAAAATCTCTCAAATATCTGATCTAAGATAAAACATCAATTGCATATGTGTGTCCTAGTAAACATAACAAAAAAAGATGCATATCAAACTGTCTTGGACTCAAAACATGTCAACTGCATTGACCAGTTTACTGATTACATCACTCTCATAAGTTGAGACAGTTGTAAGTCAAGGACTACTTATATATATATAAATGTGTGTTTTTGTGTGTTTGTGTTTGTGTGTGTTTGTGTTTATGTATATATATGTTATATATTATATATGTTACTGGCAAAGTATGAAATGCAAGCATTGTGTAGAATGCTTAGGCAATATATAGAATGCCTGGCATTTTTAGGCAAAGTATGAAACGATTAATATTATGTATACTTTGCCTAGGAGGCAAAGTATGAAACAATTAATATTATATATACTTTGCCTAGGCATTATATAGAATGACTGATGATATTTAGGCAAAGTATAAAATACTTCCACTCAGTGCCAGATCAAAGCTGATTGGATCGATTGCATCAATCTGGCCTCGTGTTGAGGCAAAATGAAATCATGAAAAGACTAATAAACAAAGAATAATCATTTAGATTTACTATTATAGATAGGCATTTATACCCCAGCCTTCGAACTTCTAATTTTTAAAAGATCCACAAAAAGAAAAATTTTTTTGGAAAAATTTTGAATGTAAATGAATTGATTTTATTTTAAATCTTGGAATAGTAGTACTGAAGTAGATGAAACTCGCATTTTTAACGTAAATAAAAGACCGGAAGATCTTAGCCATAGGAAATGAGTTATATACTATAAATGGAATTTGCAGAACAACGAGTAAGTATTTTTTTAAATGATATAATTTTCAACAAGTGATTCATTAATTCTGTTCTTATCAGGAATGTTATCGAACGTACTACTGTTATATATTGATAATCGATGAAGATATAGCCAATTTTAATAATTAGTTTAAAAACATTTTAAGGTAAATCATTCAAAAAACTTCACAGATTTTGATTTTTCCTGGAAAAATATGCAGACAATTTTAAAATGTTCAGCTCACTTAAAAAATATTCCTAAAATCTGCTCAAAATATAATTCATCAGATAAATAGTTTTTATTTTTGAGATTATATTTTGCATCCTGTTTAAAAATATCAATAATTTTGTCAAAGTTCCTTTTAATTTTTATAAATAAGTATTAATTTAACATCTTTCGTGTATTTTCATATATTGATTTCATGACTCTCTTAATACTTTGCTTTATAGTTCCTTTTAATTTTCATAAATAAGTATTAATTTAACACATTTTGTGTATTTTCATATGTTGATTTCATGACTCTCTTTTAATACTTTGCCTAAATAACATCAATCATTGTATATAATGCCTAGGCAAAGTATATATAATATTAATCATTTCATACTTTGCCTAAAAATGCCAGGCATTCTATCCAATGCCTGCATTTCATACTTTGCCGGTAACATATACATAACATTTTTTTTATTTTATTTGTAACATCTATTGTATTACATTAATTATAGACATTTTTTATTCCTAATATCAATTTGTATTCATAAATCATTCATGAAAAATTCTTAAAATTAGAAAATATTGTTTTTTAAAAACAAAAAGCAGATAGATTGCAGTAAACTATAAACTAGGGGTGGGCAACCTCCGGCCCGCGGACTGCAGTAAACTATAGACAACGAAAAAATAAATATTGATAAAAGAAAAAACGTTTTAACTTAAAATTAGAAAATAAAAAGTTTTAAGAACAAAAAGCAGTAATCAGATTTGCAATAAACTATCAATAATGAAAAAATATTGATGAAAGAAAAATGTTTTAACTTCAAAAAACTATAGTTTAAAGTGGCATCATTCGGATTAAAACTAAAATGGGATAATTGTTATTTTTATTACTGTAAAATAACGTTGATGATGACTGATCATAAATATGAACTCTGACAGCAGCAGACTCTCATATGTACTGCATTGCACTGATATCAAACGCACTATGAGACAGCATAGAAGTATCAATGCAACAAATTCCTGCAATTTTGGATTTTTGTAAGAATAATGGTTTGAAAAACCACACCAAAGTGAATCAATAAAAAATGTATAATTCGAAAAAAAACAGTGTTATATCGAAACAGCGTTAAGCAGGGTCTTACTGTACATTTAGTGAATAATGCTATTAACACTTTCACAGATATGATTACCGTAACAATTAGTTCAAATTTTGTATAAATAGACATAACTTTGCATTTTAGACTTGCATGCTGAAACAGCAACAGTCACAAGAGTTCAATGCTTTACTTATGCATTAGAGTCTTATGTCTATTTTAATATTCACTCATTTATTAATATTATCCTTGTATGACAATAATAATGCTGATTGATCAAAATGAAAGATTGAGGAAACTGACCTATTATTCATTATTATTTGTTATAGACTGATAGAGCAATCATTTTTAATTTTATTATAAAAATTTAGGTAAGAAAATTCAACATACATAATACTGTAAGGAATGCAAGTCATACATAAATTGGGACCTCTTGTACCATATTAATATATTTGAAAAGATTTATGAAACATTTTGAGTTTTATATATAGGTATTCCACGCTATAATGCAGTGGTCTCAAACTGGGGGCTTGCAGACCACATTTTACTCCGCAAAGGCAATTTTGTACAGCATGAAAAGATGTTTTGGCTATTTGTTTAAATATAAGCTATAAGCAGTAAAATAATTTATTCTAAGTAGAAGAAACGTTTTCAATCCATTATGGATCCTCTTCAGTATCTAAAGAAACATATTTTAAATTCAAAAAGTTTATATACATTGTTCCAGTTATTACATTACTATTGACAGTAAAAGTTTTAAAAATTTAACAGTGTAACAAAAATTAAAAATAAATTATTAATAAGAGATTCATATTATAAATAAATTATTAAATGTGGACATAATAATAATAATAATAATAATAACACTTCATAAACACCAAAGCGTCAAACAGCTGGTTAGTCAGGAGGGATCTATTTACAGATTTTTATTTGGTGATGATTTTATTTAATTTTTTATTTTATTGTTAGGAAAATTGAACAATCCATCTGGCAATATTGATTTAATGCTTATATTTGTGATGTGAGACACTTTATTATCGTCATTTAATTAATATTCGAAATGCTTTTGGTTTATTTTTTTATTTCAAAGTTTCTGTTTTGTCATTTTCTCTCCAAATAATAAAGATGTCATCTATGTATCTCAAGTAGTCTTGCTTCTTTTATGATGTCATATAAGTGGGTTTGTTCCAAAGATCTAAGCACCAATTCGGCTAGGACATCTGCAAGGGGATTCCCAATTGGAACTTAATTAGTTTGCTGGTAAAATTTGTTCTTAAACCTGAAAAAGAAGAAGTGACATAACAAATCTGCTAGTTCTCTATGTAGGTTTGGATTTGTCACTTCACCTGGAAGATTATCTAAAAGGAACCTATATAGGCATAGACAAGTTTGAGTGATCTTTAGCAAGGGGTATAACTTTTCAAAGTCATACCTTGCAAAGGTTTCTTTTCCTTCTAGGCACACTTCTTTTATCTTTGGATCAAATGCACCTACATGACATCATAAGAGAAACAAGACTCTACTTGAGATACACAGATGAAATCTTCGTTATTTGAAGAGAAAATGACAAAACTGAAACTTTGGAGGCCCTCTTCACGCTCCCCAGCTACGGCCTAAAACTATCTCTAAAGCAAAAAGACAAAGAATGAATGCACTTCTTAGATGTAAATTTGGAAATAAAAGATCTTGCTTTTGAGACTACTGTTTATAGAAAACTGACTAATACTACAGTAATTATTCCTGAGTGGTCGAATGATAAATGGCACCATAAGAAAGCAGCCTTAAGATCACTTATAAGCAGAGCATTTACGCATTATAGTAGTGATAAGTTATTAAAAGAAGAGATAGAGAGAATAAGAGGTATAGCCCAGAAGTGTGGCTACAATAAATAATTAATAGATAAGCTATTCAAAGAAATAAAAAGAAAACAGAGAAGCAACCAGAGAGAAGATCAAGAGCGACAGACTGCTGAGAGAGAGGGAACGGAAAGCCAATTAAACATTAGCTACGCTGTAATACTGGAGACTTTTAAGACAATAAATAAAATTGTAAAAATAAGTGATAGAAGACCTGCCTACAAGAGACCACCAATGATATTTAGTCTCCTTAAAAATGTGAAAGATACGTACAGCCAAGAGGAGCACACAGGAGTATACAAAGTACCGACAGAAAACTTAGAAAATGGTCACAAACAAATATATATAGGAGCAATGGAAACATCTAGGAACTTAAAAAATAGGATTAACAAGCATAAAAGGGACGTGAAAAATGCCTGTTTAATGACCACATTAGCGAGGAGAGCTTACGAGTAAAATGTGAAAATAAAATAGGAGGATAGCAGAGTGATAAAATAGACAGACGATGTAAGTGAACTGTACATGGCAGAAATACAAATATATGAAGGTAGTAAAGAAGGATCCATTATAAACGATAGACAGACAAATAATATCTCAAAAGCTTGAAAATTCGCATTGGGGGAAATTCTTCACTCTGATAATGATACATGGAGTCTAGCTTTAATGCAACATATATATTCTAGGACTTAAATATAGTGTTAATTATTGTGTTCATTTTATTTATCCTTATGTTATTTTAATTTTTAATTTTAAATAATTTAGAAAGATTTATAAAGAATATGAATGAACTTTTAAAAATTTAAATATTTGATTTTTCCCATTCTTTATTCTAAAATTGTACCATTTCATTTTGTTCTAATATAATTTGTTCTGCAATTTAAATGCATTGTAAAAGTTGAGGATTGCATAAAAAAAGCCAAAAACATTTCTCGTATTAAAAAGTTTATAGAATTTTATTGGTCTGCTTATTAGTGCTATAAAATAGTTACTTTATCAGCTAGATACCAACTAAAGCAGTAATTCCTGAAACTATAATTTTTACTAAAGTTAAAACTATTGCTAATGGTGCTAACTTTAGTAAAAATTATTTCCAACTATTAAAATTTCAATTAAAATTATTCGAGATTAATTTAGCAGTTTTTTATTAGTGTTTTATAGAAATTTAACAAAACTTTAAAAGACTTGCACACCTGCGTATCTTTGAAACTGTGTTAAGTTGGAGAACTACTATATAGTATAAAATTTGTTTGTTATATCAATCTCTCTAGTCATTAACTTTGAATCTTGTTGAAATTAGACTTATAAGGAAAATCTTAGTTGATGATATAAATTATTCCTAGTATGGTATTTTTATATTCTAGTAGTTAGTCTATATTATATACTGTATAAGTAAATTCAGATATTTATATCCATATATAAAATCATATTTTTCATATAAAGATATTATTTTATAATAGCATATTTATTTCATTACTATTAATTATATTTATTTATCACATTTTTTTTAGTTCTTGTGGTTCTTGCTGCATCTATTGCTTTGCAATTGGGTAATGTTCCATCTATGATGTTGATTCTGTTTTTATTATCAATGCTTGCATTTTTCTCTACTCATTGGCAGGATCATGTAACACACATTATGGTGTTTGGAAAGTAAGATTTTTTGTTAATAAATTTTTTAATAATATTTTACTTAAGGTAAAAAATTTGTATGGACAAATAATTAGTTCAAATTTAAGATATTTGTTTTATGACTGATTTTAATTTATTAACAATTCATATTTTATAAATATAAAAAATTGCCAGTTTTTGATATTTTCTGTAAATATTTAATATATTTATCTAAAAATTAATTTGCTCATATTTGATTTATTAATTTAATTTAATTTAAATTATTTG